>CM076581.1:1036068371-1036299160 GCA_034641835.2 Pinus albicaulis | reverse complement strand
GAAAAATTAGACACACTCAAATTTCTAAAACTTACAATTATAGAATTAGATTTTTAAATCAAATTTATTGAGATTTTTCTGTTTTGAATAAAATTGGCAAAAATCTCATTAGGTGACAAAAATTAGGAATTAGTTCCTAGGTTAGCTCCAGTTTGTTGGGAGGGAGTTAATGCATGCTAAATTTGAGTTGAGAGGATTTATGAGGCTGTTAGATTCTCCTGCTATATAACAGGTCTCCATACATTTGTTTTGGAGAGAGTGTGTGAGAATTGTAATCTCCTGTTTGAATTAATAAAGACTGCCAATGCCCTGTTGTGTGGACGTAACCCAGGAGGTTTGGGTGAACCACGTTAAAGCTGTGTGTCTTTCCTGTGCATGATTAATTTGCTGTTGTTGTGTTTTATAAATTGCTGCGCTCCAACAATTGGTATCAGAGCTGTCTGTTGGAGTGCACAGAGGTGCGTGGAGTCCGCCGGTCGAGCGCTGGTGATGCTGTTGCTGCGTGGAGTTCCTGGTGCTGCGTGGAGTTCCGCAGCGTTGACAGCGTTGAACAGGTTTTGTTGTGTGTTGAAATTCTGAACAACATTGAAATTAAAGGCGCAGTCATGGTATTGGAGCAGTGCAGTGTTTATAACACTGGTTTTAAAAGGCGCGGAACCGAATGCTTCAAGTGTTTATAACGCTGGAGGAGGTTTGTTTTTTGCGTTGGTGCTACTTGGAGGTGGAGCTGCACACTGTCATAAAGTTGAAGCTGTATACCTGGTGCGCATCAGAGTGAGTTGAACGCAGGTCGACATTTGAACGCAGGGTCAAACGGTAATATATGCTGGTCAAACGTTTTTTTTTTAAGTCGATTTAAAATCGATGTTATGGTTTTTCATAAATCGATTTTTGGAGTTCGATTTTTGGAGTTCGTTTTTTATAATCGATGCTGTTGGAGTCAAATATAATCGATTATATATATCTGTAGGCTCAATATATATCTGCAGGCTATATATATAATTTAAAGGACTTTTGGACTTCTTGAGTTTTGGACTTCGATTTAAAGTGTTTTGGTTAAAGCGATTTATATATATCCATTTTGGATTGTATTGAAATCGATATGGCATATGGTAATGGTATATGGTATGTAAAAGAGACTTTATAAAATATGAAATCGATTATATAATAAATCGATTTGATTAAAAAGTCCTTTTTTATAATATAAATGCCATTTATATTTGGTTTTTTAAAGTGATATAAGGAAAGAAGGGTGGCATTTAAAAATTGATTTGAATATTGCCATGTGTATATGGTATTTAGGCCCTTTTTTAAGGTGGAGTTTAATACCATTCGCATATGGTATGAAAGCAAAGGCATATAAGTGCACATTGCAGAAATTTGTATGTGAAGTACAAAGCGCAGATATTTGTTTGTTTTTTAGGCAAGGGCAATTTTTAATCAATTTTTTTTTTTTTAAAGTTGGATTTGGAGATTGTTTGTTTTAAACAAGATGGCGAAAACTCAGAGTGCCCGTTTTGAGAACGATGTGCTTGGAGCCTTGTTGTCTGAGGAGACGAGGAAGAGGTCGAATGCAGACACCTCTACATCAGAGGTAATGATGGCCAGAGGTCGCTCAAGAGAGAGACACTCCGGGGGTAAGCATAGCAACTCTCGTTCAAAGTCTAAAGGAAAGAAGACAAAGGTGAAGTGCTGGCATTGTAGGAAAACTGGACACTTGAAGAAAGACTGCTGGAAGAGACAGCAAACAGAGAAGAAAGGAGACTCTTCGACAGAGAAGAAGGAGGCAAATGCGACAGATACAGGTTCGGCATCTGGTTCAGGTATGAGCGACGAAGTGTTGTCTATTAATATGTCAAATCATGATCAACATTGGTTGTTAGATTCCGGTGCATCAAACCACATGTGTATTCATAGAGAATGGTTTAAGACGTATAGATCAGTTAATGATGGAGTCGTGTACATGGGTAATGATGTTACATCTAATATTGTTGGGATAGGAAGCATACAACTGCAAATGTTTGATGGCACAACTAGAATATTAACAGATGTGAGACATGTTGCAGACTCACATCTAATATTGTGGGGATTGGGAGCATACAACTGCAAATGTTTGATGGCACAACTAAATTGTTAACAGATGTAAGACATGTTCCAGACTTAAGAAAAAATCTAATTTCACTGGGAGCACTTGACACAAATGGATATAAAACTGTAATTCAAGGTGGAGTTATGAAAATCTATAAAGGTATTTTACTAGTAATGAAAGCTAAGAAAGTAGGAAATCTGTTTCAGTTAGAAGGAAGAACAGGGTCAGTTCATGTGTCTACGGTGTCTAAACATGACAGTAGTTCCATTCGCCTATGGCATCAAAGGTTGGGTCATATGAGCGAAAGAGGGTTAAAGATTTTGGCTGATCGCAAGTTACTTCCTAATCTAAGGTCTGGAAAGTTAGATTTCTGTAAACATTTCTTGTTTGGAAAACAAAGTAAACAAAAATTTAAAACAGGCAAACATACTAGTAAAGGCATACTTGATTATATTCATTCAGATGTTTGGGGTCCAGCCCCTACAGCGTCATATGGTGGTTCGTCGTATTTTGTATCATTCATTGATGACTTTTCTAGGAAGGTGTGGGTCTACATGTTGAAAAGGAAGTCTGATGTTTTTTCAGTTTTCAAACAGTTTAGAGCATTGGTAGAAAACAACACTGGTAGAACAATAAAGTGTTTAAGAACCGACAATGGTGGTGAGTTTACTTCCAAGGAGTTTGACAGCTATTGCAAGGATGCAGGGATCGAGAGACATAAGACCACGGTTTATACTCCTCAGCAAAATGGAGTTGTTGAACGCATGAACATGACTCTTCTAGAGAGAGCAAGGAGTATGCTGAGTAACGCCGGGTTGCAGAAGGAGTTGTGGACGGAAGCTGTGGCAACAGCTTGTTATGTGATAAACCGATCTCCATCGACGGCCATAGACTGCAAAATTCCACAAGAGGTATGGAAAGGACACCCTTGTGATTATTCTAAACTCAGAGTGTTTGGTTGTGATGCATATGCTCTAGTGCCTAAACATCAGCGAACTAAGTTAGATCCAAAGTCTAAAAGGTATATCTTTGTTGGGTATGGTGTTGAAACAAAGGGATATAGATTGTGGGATCCTACTACCCGCAAAATCATCATCAACAGAGATGTAAAGTTTAATGAATCCTCTCTTGTACAGTTAGATGTAGATAGTAAATTGAAACAGGATGATGTATTTGATTTTCAGCACATTCAGTTTGACAGCACTTCTAATGAGAGTCATGATGACCATAGTTCAGATACTAGTCATGAACAGGTTTCAGAATCAGAACATGAACAGGGTTCAGGTTTAGATCATGAACAGGTCTCAGATACTAATCGGCAAGAAGTTCCTACAGATGGTAGTCAACCAGAAATAGCTTTAAGGAGGTCTACAAGGATAAAACGTGTTCCGAAAGGGTATGATGATTATGTTACTTCAGTTGCTTTGACCGCTAACGATGATGAACCTCTGTGCTATCAGGAAGCAATAGAAGGTTCGAATAGTGACAAGTGGAAAGCAGCCATGAAGGACGAAATGATGGCCTTGAGTAAGAACGGCACATGGGATCTAGTTGAGCTTCCGAAAGACAGGAAAACTGTGGGGTGTAAATGGGTTTACAAGCTGAAACGGGGTGTGAATGATACGGAGGACAGGTACAAAGCGCGACTGGTTGCAAAAGGGTTTTCTCAGAAAGCAGGCATAGATTTTCATGAGATTTTTTCACCAGTTGTTAAAATAGTTTCAATTCGAATTGTGTTAGCTTTAGTTGCTTTGTTTGATTTAGAATTACAGCAACTAGATGTTAAGACTGCTTTTCTACATGGAGATCTAGATGAGGAAATTTATATGGAACAACCGGAAGGGTTTGTTCAGCATCGCAATAAGAAATTTGTCTACAGGCTCAAGAAGTCATTATATGGCTTGAAGCAGTCACCTCGGCAGTGGTATAAGAAGTTTGATTCTTTCATGTTGAGTCAGAAATATGTTAGAAGTGAATATGATCATTGTGTGTATTTCAAGCAATTGGAAAATGGCATGTTCATTATCTTAGTGTTGTATGTTGACGATATGCTTTTAGCAAGCAAAAGCATTGATGAAATCAACAGGTTGAAGACTCAGATGGCAAGGACATTTGATATGAAAGATCTAGGAGCAGCAAGACAGATTTTGGGCATGGAGTTTTTCAGAGACAGGAGCAATGGTAAGCTATGGCTATCACAACAGAAGTATATTGAGAAAATACTTGTGAGGTTTGGTATGAACAATGTGAAGCCTGTGTCAGTCCCTTTCGCTTCCCATTTCAAGCTTTCTTCGGGTTTATGTCCTAATACAGATGAAGAAAAGGATTATATGTCTCAAATTCCATATGCCAATGTAGTAGGATGTTTGATGTATGCGATGGTTTGTACTCGACCAGATATTTCACATGCAGTTGGGGTTGTCAGCAGGTACGTGGCAAATCCGGGTAAAGAACACTGGTCAGCAGTGAAATGGGTGCTTCGGTACTTGAGAGGCACAAGTGATTACTGTATCACTTATAACAGGAGCAGTGAATATGTTTGTGGATATGTTGATTCTGATTTTGCAGGTGATTTGGATAAGAGAAGGTCAACTTCAGGGTATGTCTTTACTCTTGCAGGTGGAGCTATTAGCTGGATGTCAAAGCTACAGAACATTGTTGCTTTATCCACTACTGAAGCAGAATACATTGCTGCTTCTCATGCTTGCAAAGAGGCGGTTTAGTTGAAAGGTTTGCTTGGTGAGTTTGGTAGGTTACAGGACAACATCAGGTTACTTTGTGATAGTCAAAGTGCAATACATTTGGCTAAGAATCCGGCCTATCACAGTAAATCAAAGCATATTCCAATTAAGTACCATTTTGTAAGACAGGTTATCACTGAAAGGGGAGTCTCTCTTGAAAAGGTGCATACAAAGGAGAATTGTGCAGACATGTTCACGAAACCAGTTTTGTTGGAGAAGCTACGTTGGTGTTTGGCTTCTCTTGGCTTGCAGAAAAGATAAAATAATAAAGAATAGGGCATCAGGCTAATTGTTGTCAAGGTGGAGATTGTTGAGATTTTCTGTTCTAAATAAAATAGGAAAAATCTCAGTAGGTGACAAAAATTAGGAATTAGTTCCTAGATTAGCTCCAGTTTGTTGGGAGGGAGTTAATGCATGCTAAATTTGAGTTGAGAGGATTTATGAGGCTGTTAGATTCTCCTGCTATATAACAGGTCTCCATACGTTTGTTTTGGAGAGAGTGTGTGAGAATTGTAATCTCCTGTTTGAATTAATAAAGACTGCCAATGCCCTGTTGTGTGGACGTAGCCCAGGAGGTTTGGGTGAACCACGGTAAAACTCCTGTGTCTTATGTGATGTGTTTTTCTGCTGTGTGTTAATTTAATGTTTTCGTTACTGTTAAACTCCAACACTTGTCCAAGTGAGTTTAGTTATACTCGTATTGGGTTGTTTCACTATTTTTCCTTAGTGTCAACGAGGGGTCGATTTTAGAGTATCTCTTTTTCATCTTTAAATTTACATACAATTTTGCTTATTTATACAACCATATGATCTCTTTCATATGCTTGTATGTGATTTTATTGTTTTATGCTCATTATGTTATTATAATATTGTATTTTATTATTATTATTATTATTAATAAATGGAAGTTCATTCTCTTTCTTCAACAATAAATTATTATGTTATAAGGCGTCAGTATTTGAAAACAACTCTTATAGCTGTCATTGTATCCATGTTTAAGCCATTAGACCAAATGTTAGAGGATGGAAATTTTTTAGGCCATTAGATCAAATAAATACTTATATATATATTTTTTATAATGTTAGTTTTTTTTCTTTTTCATAAGTTAGATTTAATTTAGATTTTGGTGATGATAGAAAGGTTGTAATGTCATGTTTAACATTACACAAAATTAAAAATAAAAGTAAATTAAATAAAAATATTTACATAATGTAATGAACATTTTAACTAGGTCAAAATACAATAAAAAAATAAAAATAATAAAATAAAATAATGATAAATTATAAATAAAGCTCATGGTATTGACCCATGGTATTCATGTGGAATGTAGCTTCTTTATAGGTGGAACTAAGATGGCGTAAATCAATATTAATTATAAATCTCAAATATACATAGTTTTTCTTGCTCTGTATTATTTTTGTTACAACTATTTTATTATTCCAAAAATCCATGGTTTTTTTTGCTATATATTATTTATGTTACAATTGTTTTATAATTCATGAGCATTATTTTTTAATATATAAAAATTAAATTAATAATGAATTTTTTTAAAATATGTGATCTTTTTTAAATTTCCAAATTATTTTAGATGACATGATTTATCTTGAGCAATAATGATGAATGTTATTTGAAAAAAACTCCCCTCGATGCCACTGTGTCCATGTTTGAACCATGTTTGAGCCATTGGATCAAAATTTAGATGATTGAAATGTTTTAAGCCATCAAATCAACTAAATAATTTTATATATGTTTTTTATAATGTTAATTTTTTTTTTGTTAATAAGTTAGATTGGATTTAGGTTTTGGTGAATTTTAAGTTAAAATGTTGCTATTAAAAATTTGTTAGATTTTAACCTCAATTTTTTTAATAAAATTTAAAATAATAACTTAATAAAACTAGATTTAACATAAATTAGTTTAATGAATAATTTTTTTTTGTAAAATACATAAACATTAAATATTTGAGTCATAAGCATAATTTTTTTATTTATAATAAAATATATATCATAAAAATAAACTCCACACAAATCAATTAATTTATATTACATGGATAAAAAAAATATATAGAAAAAGGAAAATAACTATTTATATATTTAAATATTAAACTTTTGTGCTACTATGCTCTCCATCAAAATATGATAAAAATGTTGTAATGTCATGTTTAACATTTTGAATATTTCAAATTACACAAAATTGAAAATAAAAGTAAATTAAATGAAAAGATTGACATCATGTAATGAACATTTTAACTACCTCAAAATACAATAAAAAATAAAAATAATAAAATAAAATAATGAGAAACTATAAATAGAGCCCATGGTATTGACCCATGGTATTCATGTGGAATTTAATTTCTTTATAGGGGGGAACTAAGATTGACTAAACCAATCTTATCTCTCGATCAAAACTAATTATTTAATAAAATTATTTTTAAATGTTTATGACCATTATTCTTCTAAAATTTTACTTGATAAAATGTATGTAAATTTTCATACTTCCAAATATACATAGTTTTTCTTGTTCTGTATTATTTTTGTTACAAATATTTCATTATTCAAAAAATACATGGTATTTATTTTTTATATATTATATATATTAATTTTTTTTTATAATTCATGAGTATTATTTTTTAATATATAAAGAATTAAATTAATAATGAACTTTTTTAAAATGTGTGATCTTTCTTTAAATTTCCAAATTATTTTAGAGGTCATGATTTATCTTAAGCAAGAATGATGAATGTTCATAATTCTCATTTCTTAAATAACATTAAATTTAGCTTTAGAGGGGTCCGTAACAATTGTTTGTATCAGAGTTACAAAAGAAAGAAGACATGGTGAAGAGAAGCTTCCAACCTTACAACAAGTCCTAAAAAGGCATAACGTTGAATGTGAAGTGCAATTAAAAAGCTTGGAATTTGGAAAATGTCACGAAGCTTATCTCATGTTCCATTCATTTAGATCTAAAGTATATGGAAGAAGAAAAGATTACAATGGACACTTATCAAGAATGTATGATTATTTAGAAGGAAACAATGTTGACAAGGCTATGGAGGAGCAAATAGCATAATTAAAAACAGAAGAGGACTCTTAAGAAAATGGGTTACTCAAGTATTTTGGAATCTATATGAGCTACATTATCTCACTGATTCAAGCAAGTGCTAAAAAAGAGACATAAAATAGTGATATAGAGACAATTTATTCATAAACAAGAGAAAGCTAGAATTATAACCCGAGATAGAGTTATGGAAGAGAAACATTCCGATTGTAAGGAGGACTCAAAAAATACTAGACAAAAGACACTTACCTATTGCAATCAGTTGAAAAAAAATGTATCTCCAAAGGGTCACTTGGGGAGGAGTCTATCATTTGAAACATGAGGAAAATTATTTCATTTCAAAACAAAAATTTACTATTGCTACTAAAGGGAGTTATTAAATTTAAAATTTGTTCCAATTTTTGTCACTACAAAATTTGATTGTTGTTTTTTATTTGATGGGAAAATAAATGATCTTTAAAAGACACAAATGTCTTGAATCATGATCCTTAAAGAAGTCGCTAGATTCCCTCATTATGAGCTGATTTTTTATTATTAATTTTAGGTCTTCATGATGTTTGTTATTCTAACTAAAATTAGAAGTTCCAAAGAAGTGGAATATTGGTCGTTCAAAGAGGAATTATGGAAATATGATTGTAGATAATTTATTAATAAAAATTATCTCATCTGAGATTAATTAATCATCCCCAAGTGTTAAAAAGGGCCCAAAAGTCTCGTATCCATAAAATTGACGATTAAGATAACTCTATGCTCTATGCTCTATGGATTTACCATACTTAAGCTTCTTAGTAGTCTCTTATGAAGTACAACATGTCATAGTGATAAGTTTTTATTCCATTAAATAATTATAGCTGGAGAGCAGAGTCAGAGTTCTAGGAGTAGTATCAGAGGAATTCAACATTACAAATGTGATAGAAGCAAATAATTTTGTGGAAGGGTGAAGTATGCCCAACTTGGTCATAAAAACCAAGTGCATCTTTCATGCAGAAAAAAAAATAAACATGCAGATTTCGTCATATAGAGGTCTTGAGTACTTTAGTCAAAATTTCTCATATATTATGAAAAAACACATCTTACATGCAATTAATAACAAAGAAGTTGTTCCACATCAATTACCCAATATGGATATTTTGATTTGAGGTCCTAAAAACATAATTCTCCACCCTTTATTCTGGAGGATCACTTGGAGCCGAGAAAATTCCTAGTACCTCTTCTTTCTTATAGATTATTCTTTTCTATAGCACAGCCTTACGACGTTTCCTTTGCAACATGTGGTGCAATTTCTAGTTTTAATTCATTTAATATGTAAAATCCGATGAAATATTAATAAATTTTCACCCCATTCCATCCTACAAATAATTGATTATCTTTATTATATTTTCACCCAATTTCTATTATTTCTATCATCACAAATACACTTCCCTCGCCATCTTCCTCTCACAATTTACAACCAATGATCCATTCCTTTGGCACCATTACAATTTTATGATATCAAACATGTCATAACAACATTTTACCAAGTACTCTCGAAACTGCGTCATATTTTGTTTGTTTGTTTCATAGCCTAAAATATTACAATTCCATTTGGGGATTTCTCCAAAAAAACCAAATCATTGTTTACCTATTTATATGCAACCTCACCTTAATCTATCTTTAGTTAACTCACACAGCGATTTGTATGACCCTTACATTAATTAAGTATTTTTTTTATTATTGTATATATTTTAATAGATATACATTCGTTAACAATTCCGCATACGTATAGCACCATACACAAATAAATATATATATATATATATATATATATATATATATATGCACATAGACACATTACACAATACTCCATACTCTATATGTTACCGCATATAGTTCCAAATACCACATCATCTTTGTTAATGTGAAGGAGGTCCCACTCTCTTTTGCCCAATATAAGAGTTCGGATTAGCAGGAACCCACCCCTCTCTTTTTTTTGTTCTTTTTATTTAATAAGTTTTGATTTATTTGTTAATTTGGTTTATCATATAGTTTTCTTTTCATGCTATGATAAATAGTCATCGTTATATTCTGATGAAATCTCATAGCAATATCAAGCATAATGGAACCCCGTCTATATATTTTTATATATTCATAACTTATCATGCCTACAATAAATGTAGGATTTGAAGTGAGGTTTAGGAAACAAATCTCTTTCCATTTTTTATCAATCCATATTACTAGCCTAGTTGGATGTCACATTACTACCTCAATTCTCCATTCCGGCTTCAATGAATATCACATTCTCCATTCCTGGTTCAGTGAATATCACATGTAAAAATCGTGTTTACTATTCTTAGAATTATCACTTCTAAATTGGTAAGTTCCAAATATATCATCTATTTAGGTTATTTCAGTAATTCATTGTAATTACTTTATTTGACTTTTCAACATTCTCCAATTCTATAAAGTTTTTTTTATTATTTTTTTCAAATCCACATTTATAAGTTGTGATAGATAGGGGTGCTCGTAATAACCATGGAGTTTAGGCACAATCATAAGTCACAATATTTAACGAACTTAAACTCATGTCATGTTTCTATTATATGTAATCAAACGTTTACATTGGGTACTACCTCCTTCATTGAGCCACACTTCATACTACATATTATAAAGTTTACCCAAGGGATTATATATATATATATATATATATATATATATATATGAATCTTGTAATAATTACCTCATGGAATTTGTCAATTTGAAATGTAGTTTTTGTTCTTAACACTTATTCAATATATCGTTCCCATGAGATTTAAACCAGCCTAGATCCATCTTAACTCCGTATCTTTCAAGCACCGAGAGGGATCAAATCTCTCGACATACAAAACTCTTTTTTCACTGCAAAACTAGAGGAAAGGTTTGCATCTAGAGAGATTTTATCCCTCGAGATGCTTGATAGATCCGGAGTTAAGATCGATCTAGGCTGGTTTCAGTCGTGTGCTGCCAAAGAAAATCTATCTAAGATATGATTAATTTTGTCAATAATATGTAAATATATGAAATATTAATATAATCATTTTAAATATACTAAATATTTCTGAGATTAAATTGGTCATTTTAATTTTAATTTTTCTTAGTTACCTTAGTTCGCTGAGATGATAAATATTGTTAATAACTATAATGATGAAAAACGATGAAATATTTTTTTTGAATGAAAAGTGACAATAATAGTGTTGAAAGATAGAAAATGTGAATAATAAGAATGTACTCATGTTACAAATAGTCTTCATTGTTATCAATCTCAAACTATTTTCTTCTACTATTCTTATTTCCACCCTTGTTAGTTTTGTTATCTTTTCATATTGATTATATGAAAAAGAAAATTTAAATTGTAAACCATTTAAATCTTTAGCTCGAGCTGTTGTAGTAAACATGATACCTTGTCTCTCTTGCTCTCCAATATTAATAGGTTAAATTACTATAACACAAAAATCAATGTACATTTTCAATAACTTTTTGTTCTTACACCAAAATAAATGAATATTGTTAACCCAATCACTTTAAAATTAATGTACCATCATATATCCAATTACATCAAATCATAAATCAACATATACATTGAAATCAATGCATTTAATGCAAGAAATCAAATAATATTAGAAAATAGCTTCTACATTGAAATCAATGCACCTAATGCAAGCAATCAAATAATATTAAAAACCAACATCTACATTGAAATCAATGCATTTACTCAAAGCAATCAAATAGGATTAGAAATCGCCATCTACACTGAAATCAATGCATTTAGTGTAGACAATCAAATAGGATTAGAAATAATCTACATTGAAATCAACGCAACTAGTGAAAGCAATCAAATATAATTAAAAATTGACGTATAAATTGAAATCAACACATCCAGTGCAAGCAATCAAATAGTATTAGAAATTACTACCTACACTAAAATCAATGCATCTAGTGCAAGTAATCAACTATCATTATAAATAAATATCTACACTAAAATTAATGAATCAAGTGCAAATAATCAAATAGGATTATAAATCACCATCTCCACTTACATATTCTTCCCTCTCTCCATCTAGTGCAAGAAATATTATTCCCTCTCTCCACCCTTAATCCATATCTATATCCCCTTCCATCTCTTTTTTTTTGTCTCTCTATCTCACCCCCCTAAACACACATTCTCTTGCACTCCATATATATCCTTCTCTTTGTCAATCACCCCCTCTCCCCATCTCTCTCTTCTTCCCTCTCTTCACCTTCCATCTATATCTCTATCTTCCCCTTCTCTCCCTCTCCTACGCTAATATCTCCCTTTCCTCCTTTTGTCATCTATCCTTCTCTCTGCATCTTCCTTATCACTCACTCTCTCTCTCTAGAAACCAACATTTACACTGAAATCAATGCATTTACTCAAATAAATCAAATAGGATTAGAAATCGCCATCTACACTGAAATCAATGCATTTACTGCAAACAATCAAATAGGATTAGAAATCATCTACATTTAAATCAATTCATTTAGTGCAAGAAATCAAATATAATTATAAATCGACATCTAAATTGAAATCAACACATTCAGTGCAAGAAATAAAATTGTATTAGAAATCATCACCTACACTGAAATCAATGCACCTAGTGCAAGTAATCAAATATCATTAGAAATAAATATCTACACAAAAATCGATGCATCTAGTGCAAATAATCAAATAGGATTACAAATCACCATCTCCACTTATATCAATCCATCTTCTGTGAGAAATATTCCTCCCTCTCTCCACCCTCCATCCATATCTATGCCCCCCTCCATCTATTATTTTTTCTCTCTCTATCTCACCCCCCTAAACACACATGCTCTTGCACTCCATATATACCAATCTCTTTGTCAATCACCCCCTCTACACATCTCTCTCTTCTTCCCTTTCTTCACCTTCCATCTATATCTCTATCTTCCCGTTCTCTCCCTCTCCCCCGCTAATATCTCTCTTTCCTCCTTTTGTCCTCTCTCCCTCTCTCTCTATATTCCTTATCACTCACTCTCTCTTTGTAGAAACCAACATCTACACTGAAATCAATGCATTTACTCAAAGAAATAAAATAGGATTAGAAATCACCATCTACACTGAAATAAATGCATTTAGTGCAAACAATCAAATAGAATTAGAAATCATCTGCATTGAAATCAATTCATCTAGTGCAAGTAATCAAATATAATTATAAATCGACATATAAATTGAAATCAACAAATTGAGTGCAAGTAATCAAATTGTATTAGAAATCACCACCTACACTTAAATCAATGCATCTAGTGCAAGTAATCAAATATCATTAGAAATAAATATCTACACTGAAATCGATGCATATAGTGCAAATAATCAAATAGGATTATGAATCACCATCTCAACTTATATCAACCCATCTAATGTGAAAAATATTCTTCCCTCTCTCCACACTCCATCCATATCTATATCCCCCTCCATCTCTTCTTTTATGTCTCTCTACCTCACCCTCCTAAACTCACACGCTTTCGCACTCCATATATATCAATCTCTTTGTCAATCCCCTCTACTCCCCATCTCTCCCTCCTTCCCTCTCTTCACCTTCCATATATATCTCTATCTTCCCCTTATCTCCCTTTCTCCTGATAATATCTCTCTTTCCTCATTTTGTCCTCTCTCCCTTTCTCTCCATCTTCCTTATCTCTCTCTCTCTCTCTCTCTCTCTCTCTCCACATTTATCTCTCTATGTATTTCTTCTTACCTCCCTCTCCCTCCCCCTCCAAGTCCATTTCTCTTTCCTTCCCTCACTCCACTCTCTCACATCCTCTCTCTTCCTTCCTCTCTTTCCCTTTCTCTCCCATCTCTCCCTCCCTCTCTCTCTCTCTTCACCCACCAAATATGTTACTATATCACTCCCTCTCTCCTTATATCTCCTTCTCCCCACCCTTATCTCCATCTCTCCTTATTTGTCTTTTTATCTCAACCCCAAATATACACGCTCTCTTTGTCTCTCCCTTGTCACTCCTTCTTTCTCTCCACTTGTCACTCTCTATATTTCTTATTTCCAACATCTCTCCCCCTCCAACTCCATCTCTCTATCGATCCCCCTCTCCTCCTTTCTCTCAAGTCCTCTCTCTCGTCCTTCCTCTCTCTCTCTCTCTCGTAACTCCCTCTCTCTTCCCTGATCTCTCTCTCTCTCTCTCTGTTCCCTTCAATACTCTCTCTTCCCCCACCACTCTCCTCCTCTCTCTCATCCTTTCTCTCTCTTGCTTTCTCTCCTACCCACCTCTCTCTTCCCCCTTCTCTCTCTCTCTCTCTCCCTCTCTCCCTCTCTCTCTCTCTTCCCCTACCTCCCTTTCTTTCTCTCTCCCTTTCTGCCCCTCTCTCTCCAACTACATTACTATATCTCTCCCTCTCTCCTTCTCTCTTCTTCTGTTCCCCCTTCTTTCCATACATCTTACTTTGTCTCTTTATCTCAGCCCTAAACATACACACTCTCTCTCCATCTCTCCCTTATCACTCTCTCTCTCTCTCCACTTCTCTCTCTCTCTCTCTATTTCTTCTTAGTTATGTAAACTAATGAACATAAATATTCATAAATATAAAGAAGATTACGGGGTGAATATGAATAGAGGTTTTATTTACTTACCATACCTCTGGTTTATTTATATTTTTATTTATTTACCATATCTCTTTTATTTACTATGGTATTTGGCCCATAGGCTTGTTCTATAATTAGATTTTTATTTATAATCCTATTTGATATATTGTTATTTATTTACCTTACCTATTTATACCTCTTTTATATGTATTTATTTATTATACCTCTTTATACCTATTTTATATTTATTTATTTATCACACCTCTTTATACCTCGTTTATATTTATTTATTTACCATACTTATTTTATAAATATCGTATTTGGCCCATGGTATCAATATTAATTTGTCCCATGGTATTCATCCCATAGGTTTCATCTAAATAAAACCTCTTAATTTTTTTTTAAATATAAAAAGGTTTATGGAGTATATACAAATATTTTTTATTTATTTACCATAAATCTAGTTTATATATATTTTTATTATATACCATAACTCTGGACTAAGTATAAAAATAGGTTTTATTTATTTACCATACCTCATGTTTATTTATATTTATATTTATTTAAATTTTAAAATACTGCAACTTTGATGGGGAAATATTTACGTCTTTAAATATTTTAATTTGTCCATAGAATATGGGTTTCTTTTTAAAGATTCATTTTAGAAATATTTAATTAAAATAAATATTAAATGATTTTGGATTTTGATTGTTTCTGTTGAATTAACTCTATCCTTTGATTTAGGAAATGGTATTGACTTTAGTAAAGAGCAAAGATGTTTAAAATTTTACTTAATTTGGAAATTCAATGTGGTAAATTTTTTTGTTAAAGGTAAAATTTATGATCCATTCAAATTCACGTATATAGTTTACTATCCATTCAAATTATATAATTAATACATAGTTGTATTTTAATAGTTAATCTTAGCCCATTAATAAGTTAAAAAAATTATATATTATCTAAATATTCAAGTTATATAAAATTCAATATTAGGTTAATCCTTTGGCCGACATTAGAAAAAGTAAAATTTATTATTTTTTGAGAACGTGACATACCCGACATCGAGGTCATACTAGGCTGTAGATTGCACCTCTCAGCCTAGATCCATCTTAACTCTAGATCTATCAAGCACCGAGAGGGATCAAACCTCTTGAGGTGAAAACCACTTTTTTGAGTGCAAAACTTGAGGAAAGGTTTGCACCTCGAGAGATTTGATCCCGCTCGGAGCTTGATAGATCCGGAGTTAAGATGGATCTAGGCTAGTTTCATTCATGTGCTGCCAAGGAAAATATATCGAAGATATGACTAATTTTATCAATAATATGTAAATATATCAAATATTAATATAATCATTTTAAATATGCTAAATATTTCTGAGATTAACTTGGTCATTTTAATTTTAAATTTTCTTTGTTACCTTAGTTCATTGAGATGATAAATATTTTTAAAAACTATAATGATGAAAAATGATGAAATATTTCTTTTTTAATGCAAAGTGACAATAATAGTGTTGAAAGATAGAAAATGTGAATAATAAGAATGTACTCATGTTACACATAGTCCTCATTGTGATCAATCTCAAACTATTTTCTTCTACTATTCTTATTGCCACGCTTGTTAGTTTTGTTATCTTTTCAAATCGATCATATGAAAAAGAAAATTTAAATTGTAAACCATTTAAATCTTTAGCTCGAATTGTTGTAGTAAACATGATACCTTGTCTCTCTTGCTCTCCAAAATTAATAGGTTAAATTACTATAACACAAAAATCAATGTACATTGTCAATAAATTTTTGTGCTTACACTAAAATCAATGCATATTGTTAATCAAATCACTTTCAAATTAATTTACCGTCATATATCCAATTACATCAAATCGTAAGTCAACATATACATTGAAATCCATACATTTAATGTAAGCAATCAAATAATATTAGAAAATAAATTCTACAATCAAATCAATGCATTTAGTGCAAACAATCAAATAGGATTAGAAATGATCTACATTTAAATCAATGCATCTAATGCAAGCAATAAAATATAATTATAAATTGATGTCTAAATTGAAATCAACACATCCAGTGCAAGCAATCAAATAGTATTAGAAATCACCACCTACACTGAAATCAATGCATCTAGTGCAAGTAATCAAATATCATTAGAAATAAATATCTACACCAAAATCTATGCATCTAGTGCAAATAATGAAATAGGATTATAAATCAATATCTCCACTTAAATCAATCCATCTAGTGCAAGAAATATTATCCCCTCTCTCCACCCTCCATCCATATCTATATCCCCCTACATCTCTTGTTTTTTGTCTCTCTATCTCACTCCCCTAAACACACACGCTCTCGTACTTCATATATATCATTCTCTTTGTCAATCACCCCCTCTCCCCATCTCTCTCTTCTTCCCTCTCTTCACCTTCCGTCTATATCTCTATCTTCCCCTTCTCTCCCTCTCCCTTGTTAATATCTCTCTTTCCTCCTTTTTTTATCTCCCCCTCTCTCTCCATATTCCTTATCACTCACTCTCTCTCTCTAGAAACCAACATCTACACTGAAATCAATACATTTACTCAAAGAAATAAAATAGGATTAGAAATCTCCATTTACACTGAAATCAATTCATTTAGTGCAAACAATCAAATAGGATTATAAATCATCTACATTGAAATTGATTCATCTAGTGCAAGTAATCAAATATAATTATAAATCAACATCTAAATTGAAATCAACACATTAAGTGCAAGCAATCAAATTGTATTATAAAACACCACCCACACTTAAATCAATGCATCTAGTGCAAGTAATCAAATATCATTAGAAATAAATATCTACACTAAAATCGATGCATCTAGTGCAAATAATCAAATAGGATTATAAATCACCATCTCCACTTATATCAATCCATCTAGTGCGAGAAATATTCCTCCCTCTCTCCACCCTCCATCCATATCTATATCCCCCTCCATCTATTATTTTTTGTATCTTTATCTCACCCCCCTGAACACACACACTCTCGCACTCAATATATATCAATCTCTTTGTCAATCACACCCTCTCCCCATCTCTCTCTTCTTTCGTCTCTTCACCTTCCATTTATATCTTTATCTTCCCCTTATCTCCCTCTCTGTCGCTAATATCTCTCTTTCCTCCCTTTTTCCTCTCTCCCTCACTCTCCATCTTCCTTATCACTCTCTCTCTCTCTCTCTCTCTCTCTAGAAACCAACATCTACATTGAAATTAATGAATTTACTAAAAGAAATCAAATAGGATTAGAAATCACCATCTACACTGAAATCAATGCATTTAATGCAAACAATCAAATATAATTAGAGATTATCTACACTAAAATCAATTCATCTAGTGCAAGTAATCAAATATAGTTATAAATCGACATCTAAATTGAAATCAACACATTTAGTGCAAGCAATCAAATTGTATTAGAAATCACCACCTACACTGAAATCAATGCATCTAGTGCAAGTAATCAAATATCATTAGAAATAAATATCTACATTGAAATCGATGCATATAGTGCAAATAATCAAATAGGCTTATGAATCACCATCTCAACTTATATCAATCCATCTAGTGTGAGAAATATTCTTCCCTCTCTCCACCCTCCATCCATATATATATCCCCCTCCATCTCTTCTTTTATGTCTCTCTATCTCACCCCCCTAAACACACAAGCTCTCGCACTCCATATATATCAATCTCTTTGTCAATCCCCTCCCCTACCCATCTCTCTCTTCTTCCCTCTCTTCACCTTCCATGTATATCTCTATATTCCCCATCTCTTCCTCTCCCCCTATAATATATCTCTTTCCAACTTTTTTCCTCTCTCCCTTTCTCTCTGCTTCAAACATCGGGGATAACCACCCGGTCGGGACCTTAGGACAGCTCCTTTTCCGTTTGGTATGGTGGCTCCGACTGGATTTAAAGGACCAGTTTCCTTATAACTAAATGGATTGGATTGGGTGGGTGAAAATGGGACTAAATTAACTAAAATAAAACTATCTAATCTAAGCTAAATACTGATAAAGAAATTCTAATACTAACCCGGGTAATAACATGTGAATACAACTTAAGATTGTTTCAATCCAATAATAACCATGAAAATGTCTTATTAATCAAATTGAAATGTGCAGAAACAAATAAAGGTAACTCTGTTTAAGAAATTAAACAGAGTTATAATAGCATATTGCATTCATCATTGTATACCATTTACATGTAATTATGAAAAATAATGTTTCAATTATACTCAGAAATGATATACAAAAGAGAGCGTTGTGAGAACAAATACATATAAATGATAGCAATCTTAAAACAAATATTATACAACAACAGAAATCAACAGCAAACAGATAGAAATACGTTGTTCATCTTGATGACTTCCAGATGCAATCTGATACTCTATCCAGCAATTATAATGCAAAATCGAATTCTAAAGGTACAGAAATGCAACACTTCAAAGATAATTTCGCATAAAAATCACCAGATGTGATCCTTTTCAAAAAATAGATAAGACAATGGAGTACAGAAATGCAATCTCCAAGTCTCACAGTATTAAGATCCAGGACCCTCGTCTCTCCACATGAGAGGGGTTTAAATACTACTTTAACTAACTCTAAAAATAGTTTATTACAAAAATTAAGGATTCGGTTCAATGACCGTCCTTTTCCTAGGCTAAAATACAGTGAAATTAAAACTAAATCTATCTAGCTATAAACTTGATCTTTGCTCTTGCAGGCATCTAGCATATTTTTGAGAAGATGCGGTTAACCGACTTCAGAATTCAGCCGTCTTTAAAAGACAGAGTTGGCAAGCGTAGGAACAATTTCCCCTGTTGCCCCTTTCCGCTCTTGTGTAGCCAGAGTAGTTTCTTTTGCAGTAATTTTCCTCTGTGCCGAACATGTTCTACATCTTTTTCTCTACTTAATATCAGTTGCTTTGAATTTGATTAATGTTTCTTCATTTTATCTGACAGTTATTTCAAGTCTTTTCAACTCCTGACTTTTCTCAAGAAGAGTTTTGTGTTTCTCTAAGAACTCTTGACCTCCAACAGCTTCTTTGTTAACTTCTAAAAGCTCTATAGAGGATAATTTCGGCAAACTCTCATACCTTATCTTGTGGTAGAAACTGTGTCAATTTGCCTCCTTAGATATTCAAACTTGTGAACAGTGTCTGAAACATCCTTTTCTGGTACTATCCACCTATGCTCGTTTTTCTTTAATGGTTCATCTCTTTTGGTCCATTCCTGTGTGCATTCTGAGAAATTTGCATGTTCTCTGTCAAATTCTTTCATGAATTGCTCATTATAAGGCGTATGAGGTTCCGGCAGCTTATACATTAATCTCACATCTTCTATGGTGAATGACCCAATTAGCTCTTCAGACTGAGTCTTGAATTGCCTGTCTGAGATATCTGTGCTATCCAGCACCCATCTCACCATATCTGTATATGGGAGAATCCTTGGCCTTGCTGCAATTCTGTGGAGAAATGAGCAAGCCAAGTCTCTAAGGGTTGCTTCAGACGTATCCTTTGAATCGGCCGTAGCTGCAACTTTCAACACCACAGGGTTTTCATCCTCTAATAGATTATACATTCCTTCCCAAGTGGATATGCCCGCATCTTTGTTACAGGAGGTGTCTGCGTATAGCGAAGCCATTTCTTTGTTCTCAAAACTTGAGCTCTTCTCCTTCTTACCCATAATGTATAGTGGAAGCTTTGTATAGTGATCCGCTCCTTCGTGCCTGCGTTTTACGAAGAAATGAGAGTAATGATAATAGAAAGGTGACGAGACTGTTTTGAATATGAACGCGGATGAAATATAATATTTAAATTATGAAACGACTTCCAATCTAAACACAATCTCTTTTCACATTAATAATCACTCCAATCATTTAATATAGTCATTAAAGCGCATAACGGATTTGACACATGGGAATATTGCCTCGGGATAGCGCGTTTACGTGAATCTGCGACATTGCGATATGCGATTTGCTGCGCAATATCGCAATATCGCAATGTCGCAATATCGCGATATGAAATCATCACAGTCATAACTTATCGCAAAAGCAGGAACTGCGTAACAGCGCAAAGCGCATATCGCAAAAATGATAAAAACACATATCGCAAACGCGCAGAATCACAAAAAGCGCACAATCGCAAAATGAAATCATCGCAAAAGCGCAAAATCGCAAAAGCGCATAATAAATCAGAGCGTAAAAGATATTTGTTAATCATTTCTGTTTTCTGCGCTATGCGATCTGCGATCAATGCTTTTTGTATAGACTATTTTTGTTATGGATGCGTTATATTGTTTCAAGAGCAAATTTTATTATAATCTATCATAAACTTAATATTTTCGCAATATTCTCTCAAAGGGATTTTTGTAGGTTTATGATAGAAAATTTTATTTTCTAAAGGAAACAAATCCTAATTGATTTTTTTTTTTTTGGATTTTGACTAAGGGTCCCCATTTTATTTAGTATTATTACTAATATTAACCAAAAAGGGGAGGTTGTTGCTAGCCACAACAATTGGCGATTCACTGGAAGAAACAGTTATCTCTGAAAAATAAAATGAACATTCTATCTTTAGTAAGTAAAAATTTTTAAGGATGATGAAAACGTATCTAAGAATTATTCAAAATAAAATGTAACTATGAAAGAAAAATAAAAATCATTTCATAATTTCTTTCTAGTTCTTTGAGAAAAAATAAAAACATTTTGGGTTATCTCAAGCTTTGATTGGTGTTAATAATAAAGTAAGTGGATCTCTTCGAATTTTGGTTTTATAATATACTCTATTGTCATAGGTATTGCCTCTGCTGCCAGCAAATGTTTATAGTCTCGACAGGGTTACCTTTAAACCATTAACCATTCATTGTCCCATCCAATTAAAATTATGACCTTTTAAAAGATAAATTCATAAGATTTATTATCTCATGTTTTTTATCTTTTATTTATTTTTTACTTTAAGAGCCATTGTTTTGGTTTGTTGGCCAGTTGATAACAATGCCATTCACTAGTTATAATTAAACTGAACAAGCTGGCTCGTGATGAGACCCCTTGTCTTATATTTATAAGCCATTACCCTGTTTTGGTATGCAGTATTGGTAATGTCAGTTTTATCATTCCTTATGAACATAGTAAGTCGGATCATAATGAGACCTCTTATCTCTTAAATTTTCCGTATAATTTCTTAGAATTACATTCTAAAAAATCACAACTTAAATGGATGGGGTGAAATAGTTTTATCCTTAAGAACCAATGGATGACAATTTTCAGAGTTTTTTGAGTTCCAAAATTTTGAAATTTTTTTTACTTTTACAAATAACCTTTCTCTGCTTGATAGAATTCTAATGATTTTACATTTTCCTCAATATTTCAAAAGATCATGTAAATGATTGAAATAATATTTTCAAAGTTTAAACATCTTATTTTAAACTACTCAAAAACTATGATCATCTACTTTAAAAATTCTTATTTACACAAAATAAATATTTATAATATTTTTCCGAAGAATTTTCTTAAATAGTAAATAGTCAATCAGGGACTTATTAACGACCTTTATTTGTAACAACAAAAACAATCAAAATCTGCAGAAAGAAATATGTACAGTTTTAAGAAGGGGTTACCTCCTTAGGAAAAGAATTTCTTTAAGATAAGCCCGTTTACAGGAAGAGGTTCTCTCTTACCTGTTAGATCTTGGAGTATGTATGTATTTGAGCCTATCTTCTCAATGATCTGAAATGGTCCAAGCCACATTTTCTGAAATTTGGTATGTTTACCTTTTTCTTCGTGTGCTTTATCCCATTTCAAAACGAAATCACCAATTGATAAAAGTTTTGAGCCGGTAGAACTTGCATCAAAAGAAGATTTTACAAGCTGTTGATTTTTTTCATGAGTAATTTTTGCTTTATCCCTATCTTCTTCTAGTTTAAGGATTTGATCGTATCTCAATTGAATAGATGATGAAGGATTTTCTTCAATAAATTTCACTAGGGCTAATGATGGAAGAGTTAAATTTGAAGGTATCACAGCTTCTTTTCCATAAACCAGATTAAAAGGTGAAGTCCCTATTGAAGCTTTTTCAGTGATACGATCAGCCCATAACGCAAAGATTAAAGATTTGTGCCAATTCTTTTTATTTTGATCAATGGTTCTTTTAATGATTTTGATAAGGTTTTTGTTAGTGGATTCAGCCAAACCATTACCTTGTGGATAATAATTTGCTGAATATTTTAATTTAAAACCTCTTTTGACTGCAAATTCAATTAAACTATTACCAGAAAAGCAAGATGCATTATCAAAAACAAAAGCTTGAGGTACACCAAACCTGGTTATGATGAATTGATCTATGAAATAAATAATTGCATCAGAATTGGCTACCTTCAAAGGAATTGCCTCTACCCATTTTGTAAAGTAATCAGTTGCAGTAAGGATGTACTTATGCTGTTTGGAAGAATGAGGTACTATTTCACCAATAATATCAAGTCCCCATTGTTCAAATGGTTGTTCAATAATTACTGGTTACAAAGGAAAAGCTGGTTTCCTTTGTCTTCCACTTGCAGTCTGACAAATTTGGCACTTCCTTACATAATCATGTGTATCTTTAAAAAGGGTAGGCCAGTAATAACCAGCGCGAATTATTTTGTGAGCTGTAGTATCACCTCCAAAATGACCTACTGTTGGTCCATCATGTAGTTCCTGCAAAACTTTTTCAGCTTCAGTTTTTTCAAGACATCTTAATAAAATTGAATCATAATTTTTCCTAAATAACACATTATCAATAATCTCATATTTAATAGCTTTTAACCTTAAAGCGCGTTTACTCTTATAGCTGAGATTAGAAGGAGCATACCCATTTTTCAAGTAATAGATGAGATCAGCATACTGAGAATCGGCATCTATAACACTTATCTGACTTACTTGAATATCTTGATTTGAATCTTGATCTTCTGGTATGTTATGAGCTCCTACCAATAATCTGCAAAAACCTTGTCCTCTAACAATCTTGGCTGGTTTAATAACAACATCATATTCTTGCAAAGCTGTTACCCAGTTAGCTCTCTTTTCTCCTACTTCTCTCTGAATTAATAATTGCCTCACTGCGGAAAATGGGACAATGATTTTTGTATGTGTTTTTAAGAGAAAAGGTCTGAAATGTTTGATTGATTTAAACACAGCAAAGGCTTGTTTTTCAACATCAGAATAATTAAGCTCAGATCCTTGCAGATTTGAACTAAAGAAAGAAATAGGTGCTTCAATTTCTTGATCATTGAGTTGTGTCAAAACGGTTGCATAGGATGTTTCAGTGGCCAAAGTATACAAAATAAAATCTTTAGAAAAATCCGGGGTATTCAATGCTGGTGCATTAATGATTGCTCGTTTGATTGAATCAAAAGCTTCATTTTCTTTATGCGTCCATTTGAATATTGAATTCTTCTTGATCATATTTTGCATAGGTAACACAATTAAAGAAAAATCAGGAATGAATCTTTTTACAAAATTGATCTGTCCAAGAAATGATTGCATGGATTTTTTGTTATGTGGTAAAGAAATATCAGAAATTTCTTTTACTCTTTCTGGATCAATATATATTCCATCTTTTGACACAACAAATCCTAAGATTTTTCCTTCATCTAAAGCAAAGAAAGATTTCTTTGGATTTAAGGAAATACCAAACCTTCTACATCTTTCAAAAATTTGCTTTAAGTCATGTAGATGATTGGCTCTCTTTTTTGAAAATATCGTTATGTCATCAAGATAAACAACAACAGATTTATTGATCAGACCTTTAAATGCAATGTCCATGGCTCTTTGAAAAGTTGCTCCTGCATTTATTAGACCAAAAGGCATTTTCTGATAAGCATAAGTTCCCCATTTTGTTCTGAAAGTTGTCTTCAATCTGTCATCTGGGTGAAGTAAAACTTGATTATACCCTGAAAACCCATCGAGAAAAGACATAAGTTCAGAACCAGCTACCTTTTGAAGTATCTGTTCCATGGTTGGCAATGGGAAATTGTCTTTTAAACATGCTTTGTTTAGATTTCTAAAATCAATACAGATTCTTATATCACCATTCTTCTTTCTTACAGGTACCATATTGGAAACCCAATTAGAGTGCCTGACTGGAAAAATGATCTTGGCTTTCAAAATTTTATTGAGTTCTGATTTGATTTGACTCTCGAGATTTGGATGGATTTTTCTCAGTTTCTGTTGAACAGGTTTAACATCAGGAAGCATTGGAATCGTGTGTTGAATAATTGAAGTATCATATGTTTTTAGATCATCATAATTCCAAGCAAAAACTTTTTTATACTTGTTCAGAAATTTAATGAATGCACTTCTTTCCTCTGGTGTTAAATTGAGTCCTAAATTAATGTTTTGGGGTTTAGAATCAGAACCAAGATTTACTAATTCAAACTTCAAAGTGGAACTTTGAAGTTTTGTATTAACAACTTTCTTGAATCTGTCCTTAATATCATATAAGTCTTCCAATTTAACAACAGATTTCGGAATGGGATTTTCATTATTTTTTGAAGCAATTTGTAAATCATGATCTTCTTCATCAATAATTTGATCATCATATGATTTGTCTGAAGTCATGAAATTTAAAATATCTTGATCATGATAGAAAACTCTCTAGTTTGTGACATTGTCTGGGACAGATGGACGAAAGATCAATTCTACAGAAAACCTATCAGGACTGCAGTCTTCAGCAGGTAAGAGTTTAGATGCAACATTAGCTAACAAGTCAGCTGATGTATTTTGATTCCTAGGAATAGGAGAAATATTAAATGCTAAAAAATGAGTGGTGAGATCTTGTACTAGGGTTTGATAGTGTTTAAGATGTCCTGAAAGGCAATGAATAATATTCCTAACTTGTTTGATTACAATTTCGGAATCACCAAAGACTTTCAAGTATTTAACATCTAACCCTATGGCTTTATAAAGTCCTTGAACCAAGGCTTCATATTCTGCAGTATTGTTAGTACACTCAAATTCTAATCTGCATGATAACATAGTTTTCTCTCCATTCAGATCAATCAATATGCATCCAGCTCTAGCTCCATCACTAGACTTCGATCCATCAAAATATAATGACCAAAATAAAGACTTATCTATTGGCTTATCTACAATTAAATCTAAAGTATTTACAATTCTGGAGGAATCAGACTCTGAAAAATTCTCTATCTGAGAAACAAAAGTATTTACAGAAAAAGGAGACTGAGGAGCTTTAAAATTTCCAAGAAATGATTCGGCAGAATATCCTCCAAGAATATTGTTGTTAAATGCCACAGGTTCATTAGGTTGTTCAAATTCAGTGACAGTGTGTGTCATATGCTTTTCTCGTTCAATTTTAATTTGATTTGGTTTCCCTTTATAAGGAAGCCACATGTGTGAATAATCAGTCGAGATGTAACCATTAAGTTTTGCAGACCAGTCCCTGCTCAAGATTAATCCATAAAATTCAGGAATATCTGCAATCAAAATATCAATTCTTTGGACGATCCTAGGATCAGAAGCTAATCTGATTGTGACTGAATTGATTTTCCCTACCACTTGAACTTTGGATCGATCCAGCTGAACAATATGTACTGCTGATTTCTGTGGTTCAATATTCAATTTAGCACAGACAGATGTAGGCATTATATTGGAGGAAGCTCCAGAATCAATTAAACAATTATGCAGATTTTTATTGTACATCTCATAAGTCAAAAGAAAAGGAGGAGTTTGAGAATTTGACTTTTCCCCAATGAGCACAGTATCAGTAGCATCTACCTTATCGGGTGGCTTACCAGTTCCTCTTGCTCCTTTTGCCACTACACCGCTTGGTACAGGAGCAATTGGTGTAGCGTTAAGTTCTTTTAATAACAACTTTTGCTGGTGTTTTAGTTTGCTGAGTTCATGTAAGGAAATGTTGGCTTTGATCTTTTTCATGTCTTCGACAATGTTGTATTCCATGGGTTCTGACACTACTAAAGTTTTGGCTGTTGATGTGAGAGGATTAGAAGAAAATGGCTGATTTTGAGTAGGTAATGGAGAAGTTTTCTTTACAGTGGGTTTGTCTTTGGTACTTGGAGTTGCAATTTTCTTTTTTGGAACTGTTTGTACTGGTTCTGCTATAGATTTACTCCTAGTACTTACAGGCATAGCTTCTTCACTATCAGAAATAGGGAGAATAAAATCCCACATTCCATTTAATTCAGCTATTTCTTCATTTTCATCCTCTTGATCTGATACTACAGATGTATCTTCTTCTTCTTCCTCTTCTTCTGATTCTGCATTAGAGATTGTATTAGGAGGTTTAGATTCAACTTGGTTCTTTCTAAAATTTCGGAATGGTTTCTTGGTGGAAGTTTCAGCTACTTGTTTTTTTATTTCGACCATTTCATTTGACATGGTTTTAAGAACTTTCTGTAAACCTTCCATGTCATATGGATCTTTGGCCTTTTTCTTTGAATCATCTCTAAAGCTGACCTTCTTTGATTTCCTTTCTTCAAGAGCATTTTTCTTTTCCAGAGAAGTGATACGTTTTTCAACTGCAATAGCTTCTTTCATACTTTCGGTTAGTGTGGGCTTTGCAGCTCTGTCTACGAAAATTGCTATGTTTGAGGGTAAGGCGGTAATATACCATTCAATTCTGACCTGCTCACTTGGCTTGGAATCAGTGGGAATTTTGTTCAAGAGCTTATTGAATCGGGAGTTAAACTCTTTAATTGGTTCCTTGGGTTCAATTTTCAAATTTGAGAGATCATTAAGTAAAGTTGCAATTGATCGGTCATCTCCAAATTTGGTTAAAAATTGATCTGCAAAAATGTCCCAACTTGTTATAGATCCTGATGGTAATGAAAAATATCATGATCCTGCTGTTCCTTGAAGGGTGTAAGGAAATAGTCTAACTACAACATCCTCCTGTGTGACTCCATTCAAATTAATGGCCAGCATAAAGTTATTGATATGTTCTTCAGCTGGAATGTTAAGATCTGGGCTAAACTTTGGAAGCCATTTTCCAGGATTGTCTGGTAAATCGTGTAAAGGTGCAGCCATGTTGACTGCTCCTGGAGTAGACCATGGTCTTTGTGCCATTGTTGGGATGAATATTGGAGGGATAGTAGAAACTGGTGGTGTTTGGATAGAAGTTGTTGGAATGAATGATGTTGAGACTGATGAGGATTGAGGAGAAGATGTTTGTGGAGATGATATGGAAATAACTGTACTTTGTTGAGAAGGGATTTCGGAAACAGGTATTTGAATATTAGAGGTTGAACTTGCTGATTCCGATTGTGTTTTTCTTGTTTTAGCTCTACTAGGTAAAGGGAATTCTTTGGGAGAGATACCAAGTTTTTCACTTTGAAGCCTAGTAAGAGGTTTTGAAGAAACAAATTTTGAAGTTACACTACCTTCAGATATTTCAGACTCTTCAAGAGATAATGAGAATCCTTTCAATTTATGAATTAAATCTTGAACTTCAGGAGACTCAGGGTGTTGATCGTCTGAATGTTTAAAGATTTTGGTAGTGGGTGTTTGAATATTTTCTACAATTTCTTCTCTAGGATTTTGAATTTCAGAAGAAATTGAAGAAGTTAATGAGGGTGTTTTGCTCTCGGAATGGCTTGTGGATATAGGTTTACTTGCCATTCATAGCTCATGCCCTCCTTCTAGCGCCAAAAATGTTGAAGCCTAGAAAATCTCTGCTTCAAACATCGGGGATAACCACCCGGTCGGGACCTTAGGACAGCTCCTTTTCCGTTTGGTATGGTGGCTCCGACTGGATTTAAAGGACTAGTTTCCTTATAACTAAATGGATTGGATTGGGTGGGTGGAAATGGGACTAAATTAACTAAAATAAAACTATCTAATCTAAGCTAAATACTGATAAAGAAATTCTAATACTAACCTAGGTAATAACATGTGAATACAACTTAAGATTGTTTCAATCCAATAATAACCATGAAAATGTATTATTAATCAAATTGAAATGTGCAGAAACAAATAAAGGTAACTCTGTTTAAGAAATTAAACAGAGTTATAATAGCATATTGCATTCATCATTATATACCATTTACATGTAATTATGAATAAATAACGTTTTCAATTATACTCAGAAATGATATATAAAAGAGAGCGTTGTGAGAACAAATACATATAAATGATAGCAATCTTAAAACGAATATCATACAACAACAGAAATCAATAGCAAACAGATAGAAATACCTTGTTCATCTTGATGACTTCCAGATGCAATCTGATACTCTATCCAGCAATTATAATGCAAAATCGAATTCAAAAGGTACATAAATGCAACACTTCAAAGATAATTTCGCATAAAAATCACCAGATGTGATCCTTTTCAAAAAATATATATAAGACAATGGGGTACAGAAATGTAATCTCCAAGTCTCACAGTATTAAGATCCAGGACCCCTCTCTCTCTTTATTAGAGGGGTTTAAATACTACTTTAACTAACTCTAAAAATAGTTTATCTAGCTATAAACTTGATCTTTGCTCTTGCAGGCATCTAGCATAGTTTTGAGAAGATGCGGTTAACCAACTCCAGAATTCAGCCGTCTTTAAAAGACAGAGTTGGCAAACGTAGGAACAACTTCCCCTGTTTCCCCTTTCTTCTTTTGTGTAGCCAGAGTAGTTTCTTTTTGCAGTAATTTTCCTTTGTGCCGAACACGCTCTACATCCTTTTCTCTACTTAATATCAGTTGTTGTTTCTTTATTTTATCTGACAGTTATTTCAAGTCTTTTCAACTCTTGACTTTTCTCAAGAAGAGCTTTGTGTTTCTCTAAGAACTCTTGACCTCCAACAACTTCTTTGTTAACTTCTAAAAAGCTCTATAGAGGATAATTTCGGCAAACTCACATACCTTATCTTGTGGTAGAAACTGTGACAATTTGCCTCCTTGAATATTCGAACTTGTGAACAGTGTCTGAAACATCCTTTTTTGGTACTGTCCACCTGTGCTTGTTTTTCTTTAATGGTTTATCTCTTTTGGTCCATTCCTGTGTGCATTCTGAGAAATTTGCATGTTCTCTGTCAAATTCTTTCATGAATTGCTCATTATAAGGCGTATGAGGTTCCGGCAGCTTATACATTAATCTCACATCTTCTACGGTGAATGACCCAATTAGTTCTTCAGACTGAGTCTTGAATTGTCTGTCTGAGATATCTGTGCTATCCAGCACCCGTCTCACCATATCTGTATATGGGAGAATGCTTGGCCTTGCTGCAATTCTGTGCAGAAATGAGCAAGCCAAGTCTCTAAGGGTTGCTTTAGACATATCTTTTGAACCGGCTGTAGCTTCAACTTTCAACACCACAGGGTTTTCATCCTCTAATAGATTATACATTCCTTCCCAAGTGGATATGCCCGCATCCTTGTTACAAGCGGTGTCTGCGTATAGCGAAGCCATTTCTTTGTTCTCAGAACTTGAGCTCTTCTCCTTCTTACCCATAATGTATAGTGGAAGCTTTGTATAGTGATCCGCTCCTTCGTGCCTGCGTTTTACGAATAAATGAGAGTAATGATAATAGAAAGGTGACGAGATTGTTTTGAATATGAACACGGATGAAATATAATATTTAAATTATGAAACGACTTCTAATCTAAACACAATCTCTTTTCACATTAATAATCACTCCAATCATTTAATATAGTCATTAAAGCGCATAACGGATTTGACACATGGGAAGATTGCCTCGGGATAGCGCGTTTACGTGAATCTGCGACATTGCGATATGCGATTTGCTGCGCAATATCGCAATATCACAATGTCGCAATATCGCGATATGAAATCATTACAGTCATAACTTATCGCAAAATCAGGAACTGCGTAACAGCACAAAGCGCATATCGCAAAAATGATAAAAGCACATATCGCAAACGCGCAGAATCACAAAAAGCGCACAATCGCAAAATGAAATCATCGCAAAAGCGCAAAATCGCAAAAGCGCATAATAAATCAGAGCGTAAAAGATATTTGTTAATCATTTCTGTTTTCTGCGCTATGCGATCTACGATCAATGCTTTTTGTATAGACTATTTCGTTTCAAGAGCAAATTTTATTATAATCTGTCATAAACTTAATATTTTCGCAATATTCTCTCAAAGGGATTTTTGTAGGTTTATGATAGAAAATTTTATTTTCTAAAGGAAACAAATTCTAATTGATTTTTTTTTTTGTTTGGATTTTAACTAAGGGTCCCCATTTTATTTAGTATTATTACTAATATTAACCAAAAAGGGGAGGTTTTTGCTAGCCACAACACTTCCCTCTCTTCACCTTCCATCTATATCTCTATCTTCCCCCTCTCTCCCTCTCTCTCCATCTTCCTTATCATTCACTCACTCTCTCTCTCTCCACCTTTCTCTCTCTATTTCTTTCTTCTTACCTCTCTCCCCCTCCCCCTCCAAGTCCATCTCTCTTTCCCTCCCTCTCTCCACTCTCTCACATCCTCTGTCTTCCTTCCTCTCTTTCCCTTTCTCTCCCATCTCTCTCTCCCTCTCTCTCTCTCTTCACCCACCAACTATGTTACTATATCCCTCCCTCTCTCCTTATATCTCCTTCTCCCCCTTGTCTCCATCTCTCCTTATTTGTCTCTTTATCTCACCTCTAAACATACACACTCTCTCTCCATCTCTCCCTTATCACTCTCTCTCTCTATTTCTTCTTAGTTATGTAAACTAATGAACATAAATATTCGTAAATATAAAGCAGATTATGGAGTAAATATGAAAAGAGGTTTTATTTACTTACCATACCTCTAGTTTATTTATATTTTTATTTATTTACCATACCCCTTTTCTTTACTATGGTATTTGGTCCATAGGCTTGTTATATAATTAGATTTTTATTTATAATCCTATTTGATATATTATTATTTATTTACCTTACCTCTTTATGCCTCTTTTATATTTATTTATTTACCATACCTCTTTATATCTATTTTGTATTTATTTATTTATTTATCATACTTGTTTATACCTCTTTTATATTTATTTATTTACCCATGGTATTTGGCCCATGGTATCAATATTAATTTGTCCCATGGTATTCTTCCCATAGGCTTCATCTAAATAAAACCTCTTTTTAAAGTTTTTTAAATATAAAAAGGTTTATGGAATAAATATAAAAAGAATTTTTATTTATTTACCATACATCTAGTTTATATATTTTTTTATTTATTTACCATAGCTCTGGAGTAAGTATAAATTCATTTTACAAATATTTAATTAAAAGAAATATTAAAAGATTTTGGATTTTGATTGTTTGTGTTGAATTAATTCTTTTCCTTTGATTTAGGAAATGGTATTGACTTTATTAAAGAGTAAATATGTTTAAAATTTTACTTAATTTGGAAATTCAATGTGGTAATTTTTTTTGTTAAAGGTAAATTTATGATCCATTCAAATTCACGTATATAATTTACTATCCATTCAAATTATATAAATAATACATAATTGTATTAGAAATTGATATATGTTCTAGCACATAATTGTATTAGAAATTGATATATGTTCTAGCACAATGCAATTTTTTTTTTTTGAAACTTAAGCCGACATTTTGTATGAGGACGTGACCTAATTGGACACGTGGTCATACTGCTAGATGCGCCTCTAAATTGAAATCATACACACTAAAGGGGTAAGCAATCAAATTGTAAATAGTATTAGAAAATCACCACCTACACCGAAATCAATGCATCTAGTGCAAGTAATCAAATATCATTAGAAATAAATATCTACACTAAAATCGATGCATCTAGTGCAAATAACCAAATAGGATTAGAAATCACCATCTCCACTTATATCAATCCATCTAGTGCGAGAAATATTCCTCCCTCTCTCCACCCTCCATCCATATCTATATCCCCTTCCACCTATTCTTTTTTGTCTCTCTATATCACCCCCCTAAACACACATGCTCTCGCACTCCATATGTATCAATCTCTTTTTCAATCACCCCCTCTCCTCATCTCTCTCTTCTTTCCTCTCTTCACCTTCCATCTATATCTCTATCTTCCCCTTCTCTCCCTCTCCCCCGCTAATATCTCTCTTTCCTCCTTTTTTCCTCTCTCACTTTCTCTCCATCTTCCTATCACTCACTCTCTCTCTCTCTCTCTTAGAAACCAACATCTACACTCTAAATCAATGCATTTACTCAAATAAATCAAATAGGATTAGAAATCGCCATCTACACTGAAATCAATGCATTTAGTGCAAACAATCAAATAGGATTAGAAATCATCTACATTGAAACCAATTCATCTAGTGCAAGTAATCAAATATAATTATAAATCGACATCTAAATTGAAATCAACAAATTCACTGCAAGCAATCAAATTGTATTAGAAATCACCACCTACACTGAAATCAATGCATCTAGTGCAAGTAATCAAATATCATTAGAAATAAATATCTACACTAAAATCGATGTATCTAGTGCAAATAATCAAATAGGATTAGAAATCACCATCTCCACTTATATCAATCCATCTAGTGCGAGAAATATTCCTCCCTCTCTCCACCCTCCATCCATATCTATATCCCCCTCCATCTATTCTTTTTTGTCTCTCTATCTCACCCACCTAAACACACGCGCTCTCGTACTCCATATATATCAATCTCTTTTTCAATCACCCCCTCTCCCCATCTCTCTCTTCTTCCCTCTCTTCACCTTCCATCTATATCTCTATCTTCCCCTTCTCTCCCTCTCCCCCATTAATATCTCTCTTTCCTCCTTTTGTCCTCTCTCACTCTCTCTCCATCTTCCTTATCACTCTCTCTCTATCTCTCTCTCTAGAAACCAACATCTACACTGAAATCAATGCATTTACTCAAATAAATCAAATAGGATTAGAAATCGCCATCTACACTGAAATCAATGCATTTAGTGCAAAAAATCAAATAGGATTAGAAATCATCTACATTGAAACCAATTCATCTAGTGCAAGTAATCAAATATAATTATAAATCAACATCTAAATTGAAATCAACAAATTCAGTGCAAGCAATCAAATTGTATTAGAAATCACCACCTACACTGAAATCAATGCATCTAGTGCAAGTAATCAAACATCATTAGAAATAAATATCTACACTAAAATCGATGCATCTAGTGCAAATAATCAAATAGGATTAGAAATCACCATCTCCACTTATATCAATCCATCTAGTGCGAGAAATATTCCTCCCTCTCTCCACCCTCCATCCATATCTATACCCCCCTCCATCTATTATTTTTTGTCTCTCTATCTCACCCCCTAAACACACACGCTCTCGTACTCCATATATATCAATCTCTTTTTCAATCACCCCGTCTCCCCATCTCTCTCTTCTTCCCTCTCTTCACCTTCCATCTATATCTCTATCTTCCCCTTCTCTCCACCTTCCATCTATATCTCTATCTTCCCCTTCTCTCCCTCTCCCCCATTAATATCTCTCTTTCCTCCTTTTGTCCTCTCTCCCTCTCTCTGCATCTTCCTTATCACTCTCTCTCTCTCTCTCTCTCTAGAAACCAACATCTACACCGAAATCAATGCATTTACTCAAATAAATCAAATAGGATTAGAAATCGCCATTTACACTGAAATCAATGCATTTAGTGCAAACAATCAAATAGGATTAGAAATCATCTACATTGAAACCAATTCATCTAGTGCAAGTAATCAAATATAATTATAAATCGACATCTAAATTGAAATCAACAAATTCAGTGCAAGCAATCAAATTGTATTAGAAATCACCACCTACACCGAAATCAATGCATCTAGTGCAAGTAATGAAATATCATTAGAAATAAATATCTACACTAAAATCGATGCATATAGTGCAAATAATCAAATAGGATTATAAATCACCATCTCCACTTATATCAATCCATCTAGTGTGAGAAATATTCTTCCCTCTCTCCACCCTCCATCCATATCTATATCCCCCTCCATCTCTTCTTTCCTGTCTCTCTATCTCACCCCCCTAAACACACACACTCTCGCAATCCATATATATCAATCTCTTTGTCAATCCCCTCCTCTCACCATCTCTCTCTTCTTCCCTCTCTTCACCTTCCATCTATATCTCTATCTTCCCCCTCTCTCCCTCTCTCTCCATCTTCCTTATCACTCACTCACTCTCTCTCTCTCTCCACCTTTCTCTCTCTATTTCTTTCTTCTTACCTCTCTCGCCCTCCCCCTCCAAGTCCATCTCTCTTTCCCTCCCTCTCTCCACTCTCTCACATCCTCTCTCTTCCTTCCTCTCTTTCCCTTTCTCTCCCATCTCTCCCTCCCTCTCTCTCTCTCTTCACCCACCAACTATGTTACTATATCCCTCCCTCTCTCCTTATATCTCCTTCTCCCCCTTGTCTCCATCTCTCCTTATTTGTCTCTTTATCTCAACCCCAAACATACACGCTCTCTCTCTGTCTCTCCCTCATCACTCCTTCTCTCTCTCCACTTCTCACTCTCTATATTTCTTATTTCCTACATCTCTCCCCCTCCAACTCCATCTCTCTTATCAATCCCTCTCTCCTCCTCTCTCTCTCTCTCTCTCCAATACTCTCTCTTCCCCCATCACTCTCCTCCTCTCTCTCATCCTTCCTCTCTCTCCCTTTCTCTTCCACCTCTCTCTCTCTCTTTTCCCTCCAATCCTCTCTCTTCCCCCATATCTCTCTCTCTCTCTCTCTCTCCCTCTCTCTCCAATCATCTCTCTTCCCCCATCCCTTTCTTTCTCTCTCTCTTTCCACCCCTCTCTCTCTCCAACTACATTACTATATCCCTCCCTCTCTCCTTCTCACTTCTTCTCTCCCCCCTTCTTTCCATACATTTTACTTTGTCTCTTTATCTCACCCCTAGACATACACACTCTCTCTCCATCTCTCCATTATCACTCTCTCTCTCTATTTCTTCTTAGTTATGTAAACTAATGAACATAAATATTTGTAAATATAAAGGAGATTATGGAGTAAATATGAAAAGAGGTTTTATTTACTTACCATACCTCTAGTTTATTTATATTTTTATTTATTTACCATACCCCTTTTCTTTACTATGGTATTTGGCCCATAGGCTTGTTATATAATTAGTTTTTTATTTATAATCCTATTTGATATATTGTTATTTATTTACCTTACCTCTTTATGCCTCTTTTATATTTATTTATTTACCATACCTCTTTATATCTATTTTATATTTATTTATTTATTTATCATATTGTTTATACCTCTTTTATATTTATTTACTTACCCATGGTATTTGGCCCATGGTATCAATATTAATTTGTCCCATGGTATTCGTCCCATAGGCTTCATCTAAATAAAACCTCTTTTTAAAGTTTTTTTAAATATAAAAAGGTTTATGGAATAAATATAAAAATAATTTTATTTATTTACGATACATCTAGTTTATATATTTTTTTATTTATTTACCATAGCTCTGAAATAAGTATAAATTCATTTTACAAATATTTAATTAAAAGAAATATTAAAAGATTTTGGATTTTGATTGTTTGTGTTGAATTAACTCTTTTCCTCTGATTTAGGAAATGGTATTGACTTTAGCAAATAGTAAAGATGTTTAAAATTTTACTTAATTTGGAAATTCAATGTGGTAATTTTTTTTGTTAAAGGTAAATTTATGATCCATTCAAATTCACGTATATAATTTACTATCCATTCAAATTATATAAATAATACATAATTGTATTAGAAATTGATATATGTTCTAGCACAATGCAATTTTTTTTTTTTTGAAACTTAAGCCGACATTTTGTATGAGGACGTGACCCCCTGACATCGGGGTCATACTGGGCTGTAGATGTGCCTCTCGGCGCAACAAGTCCAAGTGGCAGAAAATGGAGAGAAATTAGAATCGTAACCTAATGGTGGTAGAGAGCTAATAACAAATTTTGGGTTCCTTTCCCTTCTCCAAAAGGTCGAGTTTCGAGAGTACCTGTGCAAACAAGTGGCGACCTGGGTTATGAAAAAAAGTCCCTATAGGCGAGATAAAAAGAAATGTTTACATTACAAGGGGTCAGAGTTACCTGTCAAGGAAAATGGCTCTGTATATTGCATCAAATATGCCCTGCATGCACATGCATTAGGGTTAAATAACGGAAGGATTGAATTAAAAACTAATTCACAATTTTGAAATCAAAACTTAAACATTACCTTCAGTGTCGGTCGAAACCCAATTCACCAAACATTGAATTAATTGCAAGTCTTAACCTTGCTGGACCCCAGGACTCTGAATGTGCATTCTAGAGCGAGGGTTGAAAGACCCAACCACCACACTGTAAAAATATTGAATATAATAGAATAGAAAATAACAGACATAATGTATCTATAGCTCAGAATCAGAGTTACGCAGAGTTCAAGGTTGTGCTCTCTGAAATTTCTGCGGCACTAGGCTTTTATTATTGCATTTTCTTGGTAAAAAAATACTTTATTTTTACAGAGCATTTGATTTTAGCCCATTTCTTAGGCAGTTCTTCAAATGGCATGTGACAGGTAAACGATGAATATTTTATTAATCGAGTTGCTTGGGGTTTCTTCGGAGTATATGAATTTTTCATTGGGTATCTGAAGCATGGGGACCTCAAGCCCTCCCAGAATCGATGGTGGACTTTTTTATCAGGAAATTGTTTGACAATCATCTCAGTAAACATAAACCGTCCTGGAAGAATAGGCGAACTAGAAACACGATGGTGGCCAAGCGCCTTAAAATATTTCTGCTTGGCAATCTTCCCCTGTTTTTCAGAATACCAATGCATGCTAAATATATAAATATATATATCCAATAACCAAGAATGTCGTTGGACCACTTGTCATTGTAACCTAAGCATCATATTTTGTAACATAATATCTCATCACTATATCTTAATCATTATATTTTATAACACTATTTGATGAGATTTCTAGACTTATTTGATAATTAAAACAAATTACTGTTAACGGTTACCCAAGTAATCCCTCAATATAATCACATTACAGTTACAGTTAACAGTTTAGGGTATTAAACCCTCAAAGACATGAGATTTAACAAGAGAATTTGCAAACTCAAACAACATTTAACACTGAGATTGATATATAACCGTATTTCACATTACATGGCGTTTGTTTGTTTCTTTCTTTATCTACAAGACATGGCACGTTGCTCTCTTCCTTCGGAGAAGATGTCAAATAAACTGCAATTAGTGCCTGCAAAATCTCCTTCATGGTTCTCATCATCCGCATAATCATAATACTCAGGCGCCTGCAGCTACTGCAACATGAACCAGTTGCTCTAACTGTTAGCAAAAAGCTCGTCTTCAAGCTGCCACAACCCTTCCAAATTACAAGCAACGTCTGACTCTCCCAACTCCTGGCTCTCTGCCACAGCAGAATAGGCTTCCTCCTACACAGGGGCTGGGCGGAATGCCGAGCTCATCATCCAAAGCCCTCAGCAGGTAACTCATTTCATCCATATGCGAGAGGTCGGGGGATCGAATCTCCTCGCCTCTGCTGGAACTACTGATTTCTTTATTATTCGAGAGGTCGGGAAATCGAATCCCCTCGCCTCTGCTGGAACTGCTGATTTTTTCCTCCAGACACTTCATAACACCGCAAAGAACCTCCTCCTCGGCCACAAACTCTTCACCGTTCCGTTCATCGCAGTCCCCCTCCTCCTCGGCCACAAACTCTTCACCGTTCCGTTCATCGCAGTCCCCCTCCTCCTCTAGAATATTGATCAGCTGCTCTGCCCGAGGGCTGAGCCCCTGAAAAAAACGCTTCAGCCGCGACGAGCCGCTCTCTACCTCCTCTTCGTCTCCGTCCTAGCATGCTTACTACCAGAGCTAGACATCATCCCCCTGAGATTCGAACCTCTGACATCAAGAAACTCGCGAGATCTTTCATCTTCCCCTGTTTCATCAATGGAGAAGAATAGGCAGATATTCAGATCACCACTCAGTTCTGTTAGAGTTTAAGAGACGAAACTCGAAACCCTGCAATCCATTTAAATTTAATTTGTCTAAGCTGAATGAAAAAAAAGCTATGTGTAGCTGGTAAAAGATGCTTGGTCTCGTTTCAATTTAAATTCGGGATCTCCTTTTTCTCTCAAGCACCGCAGATCGAAGCCTTGCGCGGCGGTCCATAACGCCCATCTCCGCGACTTTTGTCATGTTAACAGGCTAACCAACATATGAAAAACACGTGGTAAAATTTGATTAGTGGGAAGAGCAATACGGAATTTCCCCTATTCGCTGGAGTGAGCAGTGTTTGCTCAGCCCACTCCAGCAAAGAAAACACCTCCGGCATAATTAAAATTTTAAAGTTTTGATTATTGGAAGTGACTTCAAATGGGAAGTTTTGATATTTGCCTCTTTTTTCCGTAACAAGGTCTCGTCGATCATTGAAACGAAATCCTTTCGATTAACACATCAAAACACAATTCCATGTCAAGTATTCCACTAAACCTTCTCTATTTGCTTTTCAATTTATTATTAATTAAATAATGGGTATACAAAAGAGATAAAACTATTAATGTAAAACTTTCAAAATTAATTAATAATTATTCTACTAAACTTATCTAATAGCCTTTGAAAAATTCTTCAAATATGTCATGACATTAAAAAAAAATATACATTCAGATTTATTCTCAAATTTGGTGTGGTGTTCATATTCATAATTTCAAAATTAATTAATAATTATTCTACTAAATGTATTTAATAGCCTTTCAAAAAATTCTTCGAATATGCCATTACATTGGTAATAAAATTGAAGCAATGCTATTTAGTACCAAACACGGATTTCTGGCAGTTAATTTTTCATAACTTTGAATAAATTCAAACCACTTTATTTGTGCTCGAAAAGCGTTGCACACTTCCACATGTAAAATTCGATGCTAACATACTTGCAGTAGGAATACAGTTCAGTGTAGTCATTTTAATCGTATCACGTGAAGAACCTAAGGGCTTCAGTAATTGCAAATATATATATTTTTGAAATAGTTGCCCACCAAAAGATTCGTTGTCACAATATTTTATATTGTGCAGCTATAATGGAGTCATATCGGCAATAATATATTGCTAAACAAACATTTACCCATTATATGTTAAGGTTGATTTAGTTTTAAATTTCAATAAATATTGAAATTAATATTATAAAGCTATTTATCACTTATGAAATATTTTGTAGAACTTTAATACAAATAATATTTTATATAGTTTTAATAAAAATAAATCGGTGTGATAGATTGAATTTTTTAAATTTAAAAAAGAAACTATATTTTATAGAATTCTAAAATCTTTAAATTATATAAATTTAATAATTCAAAATTTAATTTTAATAAAATTAAAAATATATATAAAAAAAAACTTAATTTTATATAAATTTTTTATTTTTAAGTTGGTTTATTAATTTATTTTAAAATCAAATGAATTTATTTTATAATATTTTTATAAAAAAATTTAATCATATTATTTTTATAAAAATCAATTATATATATATATATATATATATATATATATATATATAATTTAAAATAATCAATTATTTTTTATATAAGACGCAGGTACTAAGCAACAATATTGGATATTATTATAATATTATCTAATTATTTTTTTAACTAAATTGAATGTATCAAAATTTTAACCCTACATTAAACACTAAAGTCAAAAGTGTGAAAGAAAATCCTAGAAACTTCAACTTCACATTGAATACAACATGTCAAACTCACTCATTTCAAGAAAAAGCTATGCAAGGACATGTTCCTTTATGTAAAAATATATCTTGCAACATAAATACACTAATATTCATCACACTTGAAAAAATTATTCAAGGACACCTTCTTTTATGTGACAATTTAAAATATAATTTTATTTCAATATTCATTTTTTACGTGAAATTTTAAATTATATTTTTATTTCTATATTTTTGATGTCACATCATGCATGTGATGTTGTTTGCTAAACAAACTATAAATTTGACTACACTAAGAAATTAATTTTATTATATCATCCACTACAAATTGTTATATTAATTAAACTAAAATTTCAACTACAATCAAAACTTCTTTATGTTACAACATTGATGAGAATCTTTACATTACATTATCAATTTTCTTTCATAAAAGTATCAAAATCTTAACCCCATATTAAATATTAAAATAAAAACGTTAAAAATAATCCTAAAAATTTCAACCCAACATTAAATACAACTTATTAAACTCACTTATATCAAGAAAAGATTTTGCAAAGACAACTTATTTATATAAATAGCTGAAAAAACTTATGCAAAAACACCTTGTTATATAAATAAAAATATATCTTACAACATAACTACACTAATATTCAAAATATATCTTACAAACATAACTACACTAATATTCAACCCAGCACAAGAAATAACCTCAAAGTTAACCCTCTACCTTGGATATCAATCAACAAATTGTGATCCACCCAGCACAAGAAATAACCTCAAAATTAACACTCTACCCGTGATATCACCAAGAAGTTCTGATCCACTAAGTTTGTCCAGTAAAAGGACATCGGGCATCGCATCATCAAACTGTAGATAAGCTTAATCCGATAGACAGAACAATGTACGTTGCCTTCCTTTTGACGGGCCACAGGAAGTATGCTTAATTTAGGTGGTGGTAAATGTAAGGCTTTACATTTTATATAGGCTGTTGTAAATGTATGATAGGAAAAGTTAGGAAAATGTAGGTTATGTTTAGAGGAGTAAACTATGGTTGTATGTTCAAATCAGACGTAATTTTTTAATTTTTTAATTCAAAGACTGCTTTATTTAATATTCATTGGTTCTAAATTAAAGAAAATTTAATTAAAAATATTATTATAATTTTTATAAACAAAATATCATAATTAGCAATAATACATCATTTTTACATATTCATTTAAATTATTCATGTATTATTTTAATTTACATATAAGTCCAAACTCATATTAAATAAAGTAAATTTTTTAATTAAAAAGTTTTCAAAATGTAATATTAAAGTTGGTCTGACTTGATTCCATTTAATTAAATAATTATTATGATAAATTTTATATGAATGATAATATGAAATATTTATATATTAGATTTAAAAAATAAACATCTTTTAATTACATAGTTTATATGTTAATTAATATTTTATATTAAATATCAATTAAATTATAATTTTATTTGGAAATTCTTTATGTTGCACCATTTTAACTATACTAAAAGTTTTTTTTTTTTTTTTTTTTTTTTTTTAATTATATGTTATATCATCTATATGAAATTGTTAAGTTAATTGAACTAAAATTGCAATTCAAATCTTCTTTACCTAACATAATTAATTACATTATTAATGAAATTATTTACCTTATATCAACATTTTTCGTTCATAAAAATATTAAAATCATAATCTTATATTAAATACTAAAATCAAAAGTATTAAAAAAAAAGATCAAGTCCACATCAAATACAGCGTGTTAAACTCAGTCATGAGCAAAAAGTTGTGTATGTGTAAAAATATATCTTGGAACATGACTCCACTAATATTCAACCAAACTCAAGAATTAATCTCACTCTACCTTGTCTCTTGTCATTTTATTATACTTTGCATTTTTTTAGTATGTTTACTTATGTCATCATGGAGCTCTTTTTCTTAGGGTCTACTCATGTTGGTGTTATAGAAGCTCTTATTTTGTGATTAGACTCTTGTTTTAATTTTGCTTTGCTTTTAATTTTCTTTTAATGTTGGGTTTTAATTTTAGCTTTAGTTGTGTTCTTTAAAATTATGACTTATTTTTTTGTTTTCCAGTTTCATTAACATTAATATGTTGTGGCTTATGCCTTAAGTCTATGAGTTTCAATTTCAATGTGTATAAAAAATAAAAGCTATGAGTATTTTTTATCTTTTTCTTTGAACGTTCTTAAAACCCTTATTATTACAAGTTGTTAAATTTGTTTGAGCATTCCAAATTTTTGTAAGCTTCATGATCAATATTACATTATGTCGTGTGTCTATGAAATTTAATGAGTATATGAGAGCGCTGGTTGGAAGCGGTGTGCGTTTCATGCATTTGATGTGCCACAGGGAGTAATTTAATTTAGCTGGTCGTAAATGTAAAACTATCAAAGTTATTTTTGGTTTCATTTAGGTTGCCGAAATGTAGTCCATGAAAATGTAAGTGATGTTTATAAACCTAGATAGAGGGTTAATTATGGTTGTATCTTCAAATCGCATTTTGAATAGATTGAATATAATTTTTTAATTGAAAATTTGTTTTTATTTAAAATTGGCCTCCATTGTTAATTAGATTCAATTTTGTCTAAAATAATAATTAAATAATATTATATTAAAATATATTTTATCATGTTTAATTTATTTTTTATTTTCCATTAATATTGGTGAGAGATAGGTTTTTTCATATATATAAAGAATGTGAAAAATAAAATAAATAAAATTTCAAAGAATCTATATATATACATATATATATTTTGTTGGAATTAATGGAGAAAGATAGACTTAGATGTTTGTTGTGACAAGGATAGGATTGAGACTCGAAGATTAGATCTCATATTCTACTATTTAGGGAGTGGTTCAAACCACCATCTTTATGTGCAAGTCTATATGTACGAGGTTCTTCTGTATGAAGAGATAGTTCATTTGTGTGGAGACCTTGGGCACTCTCCAGATATCTCACCTGGAGAACCCATTTAGTTAATAGCATATGAGTTTTTAACATGGTATCAGAGCTTCAAGTGGAAGCTGAGTGAGGTTGTTCAATGAGTAGAGAGACTGGATTGCTAATTGAAAAATCGTTTGTAGATTTGTGTGGCCTGTGGATGTTCTGCTGAGTGGGTGGAGAAGCGCAACACAACTCTGTTTGCAACATATTAAGGTTATCAGAATTCTGTGGAGTGGAGGTCGTGAAGGCAAATTTCGTGGCGTGTTGGAACGACTTGGATGCATATTCGACGTGCATGCTCAGATTCGCCCAAGAAGTAGAGACAACACATATTTGGAGACACAACGCTTTGTGAAGCGTGGAGGTCTGTGGCATGTGTAGAACACTGATGTGCCATTTGGTAATTGTGACGGAAACCAGGAGAGGGGAGTGTTACGCCAGAAATACATCAAACACGGATATGAGCAACTCATAGTGTTGCGTGAGACCGTGAGTGATTTGGAGTTGCATGCATGGATCGTTGTGGATCGCGTTGCATGCTTGGAGAGTTGTGCACAAGTTATATGCACGTCCAGTAATTAAATTTAGACTAAAGCTACATACTGGCATAATTGACGGCTGCCAACATTTTCTTCTCACCTATTTTTAATATAATTGAAGGGCATCATAGGTGCAACTATTTTTTTTTCGCTGTTGTTCTGTTTTTTATGATCCATTGCATCGCAGAGGCCAAATGGAGATGCAGAAAGAAGTTTCATTGGCTTCATTGGGAGTACTTAAGACGAACGACTCGAATAGGAGTAATTATTGCCTGAGGAGTTGAGATTGTAGCTATTGCTTGTGTAGCATTGTGTTGTTTTCATAACTGCAGGAAATCTGTGTGAACACTGGTTCAATCCTGTGAACGGGTGGCACAGAAGAGATTGAGGAAACAAGACTTTCAGGTGGAAGTGTGATTAGAAGGGCGTCGATGACAAAAGGGCCTGTGAACCCATGAATCCCACGATGCTCGGTGGCTGCGAGAAGATCTGATAATAGATCTATGTACGAAATTTGAGAGTGGGTCACATGTGATACCCAACATTAGGGAAGATTCAAATATTTGACGCTTGGATCAGAGGAGGTGAGCATATTCAGAAGGTGAATTCACAACATCTAGAGAGCTTGCAGATCAAGAGGCGATCTACATCGAGAGGCGATTTCAAATCTCGATCCTGAAGCTTGGTGTGAGTGCACTCAAGTTCAGGTTGAATCAGTGATTTGCTTCAGATTTGGTTGTGTGGCATAGAAGCCATAGTTTGTATCACAAGGTTCTATAGTTGAAGAGCTGCCAAAGGGAGAAGTTTCCCGCCTGCGTGATAACGGGGTTGTTGGAGCTCGTGAGAGGACTGATGTGAGTCAGAAAGAAATATGGAAGTAAGGCAAAGCTGGAATTTTCCAATATGGCTGCACTTTTAGACATATTTGACCCTGATGATATTTTCTTCATGAGGCTTGGTGGTTTTATTAATGACCACGATTACCGAGAGATAATATATGTTCTGCAACAACGTGAGATTGAAGACTCATGAGTTATTCCTCAGGAAGGATGTAAAGAGGAACATATAGTTGAAGATCAATAAGACCGAGTAGTCGTTCTTGAGGAAGGAAGTAAAGAGGAACATATCGTTGAAGATCAATTGGACGAGCCACATGAAGCTGATTGCAAAGACGTGGCAAAAGAAGACAGAGTTGGAGAGAATTCAAATTATGATGATCTCATGAATACTCTGTGTGTGCAGACGTTAGCAACAACAACAAGGAAAAAGCAACAAAAATTGAAGAGGAATTGAGGTTTCTTGAAGCATGGCTTGAAACACCATGTATTTATGAAGTCAACACAGAATTTGCATCCATGAATGATGAAGACAATATCGCTGACGTTCAGTTGGTTGACATCGGAAATAGTGAGAGGAAAAATTCTCCTATCCAACCTGTCATAATTTTGAGAAGGGTGAGGATAAGAGTTCAAACTTTCCATCATCGGGGAAGAAATGAGTTGAAGATCTATCACTACCTCATGGCGAGGAAAGTGAAGATGAAGCCTCGCCTTGGAATGAACAAGCATGGACTCGCAAGCAAAAAGACCAAAATGAAAACCTCTATTACCAATTTTTTATGTTTTTTATGTAAGCCTAGATGAGACTGAGACCAACAGGGGTATGTTATTTTTCAGTACCCTTTATCCATTAAGGGGGAATGTTGGAATTAATGGAGAAAGCTAGACTTAGATGTTTGTTGTGATGATGATAGGTTTGAGACTCTAAGATTAGATCTCAGATCCTACTATCTAGGGAGTGGTTCAAACCACCCCCTTTGTGTGCAAGTCTATATGTACAAAGTTCTTCTGTATGAAGAGATAGTTCATTTGTGTGGAGTGCTTGGGCACTCTCCAGGTATCTCACCTCACCTGGAGAATCCATTTAGTTAATAGAATACCACACACACACACACATATATAAAGAATGTGAAAAAGTAAATAAATAAAATTTTAAAGAATACTAATTTAAGAAGATATGAACTGTGTTTTTTTAAATCAATCAAAATTAACAGAATCATATAAATTAAGTGGTTGGTAAATGTTGATAGGCATCCATCCATTATAACCTCAACACACTCACCTCATGACACATATCACTTTGCTAAGATAAAAAAAGTCATAGAAATTAACTAGATTATAACTTTATTTTAAATCATTATTATTACTAATAATTATAAAAAGAATTAATATATGAGTGAAACATATATACATTTAAATCACCCTTATTTTTCCATGGAGGTTCTTAACTTGTAAATAAACTTTGCTACAATACCATGGGCCAATTACATAGTTTATCAATGCTACATGCCCAAACAACCATAACTCATTTTACAATAAAACTATCTTATATATTTTATTTCGGAGTTGTATTTAGTGCGATTTTTTGGTCCCTACTATCCACCTATTAATAATTGATAATTAAATTAAAATTCTGAAAATCCTATTCTAAATTAAACATATAAACTATTTTAATAAAAAAAATAAAGTCAATTTATATAGTCTTTTCAATACATAAATAATATAAACTCAAAATTAGATTAAAAAAATGATGAAGAAGTGAAACTTACATATTAACATAAGAAAGAAAATCTACAAAAAAAAAAATAATTAAAAAAACATAAATATCAATATTTTAAAATAAAACAACTTAATTTATTATAACATGCAAATATATTTTATATAAAATACTATAAATCAGTTCAAATTACACTCTATCCTAAAAGCTAAAATGGAATATTAAAAAGGTACAAGTACATACTCCACATCAAAAATTACTAAGCAAAATGCAAATATATTTTATATAAAATACTATAAATCAGTTCAAATTACACTCATCCTAAAAGCTAATTAAAAAGGTACAAGTACATACTCCACATCAAAAATTACTAAGCAAAACCGAAATCATCGTAAATGAGAAATTTTACCCTTAAGAAGTGGACACTATTGAATCATCATTAAATGAGCTACGTGTTCCCTATTTAATTATTAAACAAAATTAAAATCATTGGAAATGAGAAATGTCACTGAACACTATTGAATCATCATTAAATGAGCGAGGTGCTCCCTAATTAAGGGGTGCATTCTACTAAAGGAAGGTTACTCGCCTTGGCTATCAATCTCATCTGAATATAACTCCTCAAGGAGCTTACTGGCCGTCGCTATCTACATCATCATCGTCAACATAAACCTCACTATCTTCACCATCAATATATTACATTCCTTCTAATTCAAACAATGTGTGCTTCAAACTTGTTTGAGTACCTTTGATCAATTGTTGCATCAATTCTTTTACTCGGTCAGCTAAATATTTTTAAGATAATAGTTTTATCATTTCTTTCCCCTGTGTTGTTATCAAATTTCTATCTTCATTCATTATAAACATCCATGAATGAATAATGATCATAATCATCAGTCATCCTGGAAAGCATTTTCGATAATTGAATTTGATTTGTGGCATTTATTACTTCTTTCAAAGAGCAAATACGCGCCCAAAATCTCATAGCTTCATACTCAGATAAAATCTCATAGCATCTCTGCTGATAAAATTTTGGAAGGTTCCAAAGTTGAATACCATTGATAAATTGTAACAATGTGTAACCACCCTATTAGCCGCTGACTAATGGTTACACTTTATTGATTAAGGATGAATTAATTAAAATATCTGAACAAAACTATTTTTGATTTTTGAATAAAAGATTTACTATGGAATTAGTTTTCATGAGTAAAATTGATGGTAAAAAGAAATATAACTCAAGATCTGGAGTTAGTTAAAAAGAAACTGTTTCCACAGTTACCCAAAAAGAAACTCTGGAATAAATAAGGATTCCAAGGAGTTTTTGGGGTTAAGACACTGTGAAATTGGAAAAATAATTCCAGAATAGACTGTCTGCTGGGTTGGAGATTTGGACCGGATTGTCCCGAGATCTCCCCAGAATTCTGCTCCACTGGAATAGGAGGGTTGGACCGAATTGTCACGAATCTCTCCTACAGAACAACGTATAACGCTCCAGACTTGAAGCTAGGGGGAGAGAAGTGGGTCGTAATTGCCCAACTCGTGGTAGGGAGGCAACAGGTACCATCAGTCAGATTTAAATTTAAATGAGTAAGATGCAGATAACCCTTGTCTTTTGTAAAGTAGGAAAAGAAGTTGTTTTCTGGCTGTTCCTACTTTACTGTTATAATAAAACTGTTGGTAAAATAGTGTTGTTTTATTTTGTCTTTCTGTCTTATTGAAACTGTCGGAAGAACTGATAGAATCTAGAAGGAAACTATGTTATATTTCTGAGGTTTTACTATAGAAGCTAGTGAAGTAATCCTGGAAACCCTGAAACCCATTCTTTCTTTCCTGAGTTATTCCTCGTGAGTAGGAGGCATTTGAAGAAAAATACTGAATAGTAAACTTTCGGAAAGACTGTTAACCCAAAAACCTGTAGACCAGAGTTATGGGTTGGTCGCCTTCCCTCCTCTGATAATTACATGGACAGATAGGCGGTCCGGTCGCCGTATTGCATAACAATAGGTATTAAACAGGAAAACTAAGAAGATTCTGTAGAGTCAAATTTTTAGATAAACCCCACTAGTAAACAAACAATTCATCATTCTTATAAGGTTGAACCAGCCTCACAGAAACGAAATATAATATCGACAATACAGAATAATAGCACTGAGCAAAGAAGCCGAAAAGATTATCAATACCTTCAACTAACACAGTAAGAAATTGAGATTACCGATAACTGTCCTAACACATACCATCAATTGCGCAGAACCATTATCCGAAATGGAAAAACGACGAATCACCCACAGCATTGTTAATTATGGAAATAATTCTTGAGTACAGGAACTTTTAGAAACAAAAATAGATCAAACCGTAAGGAATTCACAATGCCATACACATAGTCATCGGATAGGTATGTGGTAAACAATTAACTGTGAAAATATATGGGAAACCCCAATTGTCCAGAGGTGTTACAATATATAGCTAAGAGTTCGGGCGAGGATAAACCCCAGCCTTTCAGCAACAGTACAAATTTTACATACTAATGTCTGAGAAATGAAACTCTGAAGATAAAAAAACCCTTTCGAGAGTTTCGATACACCACATCCTGTCGGCGTGAGGCCGTAAACATTGGTTAACTGCCATTAAATCCTGAAATGTTACATAACAGCTTGGTTATACATTCAATCTCAAGCCTTTCCGACTCCACACTCTCGCTAACAATAAATTAAGCCGAGGAGGGTGTAAGGGTTCAATCCCTATACGATAAATACCTGTAATTACGCGCCAGGAGTTCGGCCGTTGCCGCGAAGAACTTGAATGAGACTGGGAAATACCAAGTGGGTATAAGAAGTTACAATCCATACCTGCCACACCAAGAAAACCTTAGCAAATGGAAATAACAGAAACGCGAAATTTGTAATTCAACATTCTTCCGCAGAAAAAGAGAAACAAAAACCCCAGTTCTAAAATGGCGCTGAAGGATTTAGTACCTGTAGTAATGGATTAGCAGAACCCGAGAGCTTGGGAGCACCTTCCGCCAGCAAACCCAACAAGATTGTAACGAAGGATAATAATGGTGAAGACCGGAACGAAATCTACCCAGAGGACAACCCAGAAGTAAAATAAACAATGTTACCGGAATTCCAATCCTCTCTTGAAGGAAAAACAAACTAAGTTTCTGTGTATAAACGCTGTAAAAAAAACAAAGTTAGGATACCTGTTACGGGAAGGAAGCCGCCTGGAGATCACTTTGCAACGTTTACCAAAGGAAGGCAGTCGAAACCCTGTGATTTCCTCCCAACCGCACCGCCTCCAGAACCATCGAACAAAGGCGACAATGAATGGTGAAAACGGTTAGGACCCCAGGGTCATAGCAAACCCTAGACAATATTCACCGTGGGATCGAATTCCATCAACGGCAGATCAAGTGCCACGTATGGGCGGTAAGTTCGAGCTAAGTGGCCAGGAGTTCCGGTCATCCAGATTAATTATGCAATAAACACATTAAAAACTGGGAAGACAGGTATGCCAAAAATGCTAAGGGTTCGAATAAGGCCTGTGGAAACGGACGGTATCAACAAACCCGAGGACCTGGTGTTTAAAAGCAGATTAAGTGATATATTTATTCATAAGACTCGAAACCGTAGCATCGATTTAAAACAAATTAAGTCCAGTATTAACCCTGCAGTACATAAGGACCAAATACAGTACCGCAGCCAGGATTCGAATATAATGAATCTAGTTTTAATCTTAATTGAATCTATTAATACATGATGACTTCATTCGTATCATTCGCAATTCAAGTTGGAGTAAACCTTACGCCTTGGTTTATTTTGTTACTATGGTCTAGTTGGTAATTTTTTTAAAATTTTAGCGTGATGTATGTTACACAATGATATATGCCCATTTTCCTCCTACACCAAAATTTGGAATATAAATTATGTAAATAATATCACTCAATTATGTCAAAACATCCTTCATGGAATTTGTAAACTCCTTTTCGTGACAACAGCATAAGCATATCATTTTTTGCTGACCCATTGCCATCCTCAACTTTTCATCATCAACGACAAGGAGAAAAAACAATTATAAATGAAAATAATTTTCTTTCCAAGTAAAAAATGCAATCATTTTCCTTTTCAAAACATACCAAAAAAACAAACAAACAAATAATAAGGTAGTTATTGAACTTCTCTAACACACGTTCTAGAAAAAGAAATGGTCTAAAAAAAACTCACAAAATAGTTTAGAAATTCCAACAAGATTATGAAAAAATTCAGGATTTTTTTTTGAAAATCTGGTTACAACTGTCAAATTTTAGGATTTTGGGTGTCCAAGAGTTAAATGGTGTTGGATCCATTTCTACATAAAACAAAACTATTCAAACACTCCAACTACCACTATTTTGTTGCATCTATCGCCCAAATGAAATGTTGCATGAGACAGAGCCTCCATTTGTGGTTGGGCCCCTTTGCATTCACCATACACAATACACAAAGATAGTTAGGGGAGAGGCTTCTATTGTTGTGCAGAAACCAATAGTTGTTATAGTACCGGTCCCACACATCCATCAAAACATGAAAAAAAAACATTCATAATTAAAACACAAATAGATCATATTAAGTTATATAAGTTATTCAAATATGTCCAAAATTGGTCCAGATTTTGATTGGGCTTACAAATGTCCAACACTAGCCTTTAGTATTACAAACTGACAAGACATCCCCTCTTAAGTACATGCATATATGTTTTAGAAAACAAGACAAAATTAACAAGCAAAACTTCCATCCCATGCTATCCAATAGGACACATATCACATCATACCAACCCCAATAAATAGAAACTGGAGTAGTTATGACCAAAGTTCATTTATACCTGCACAAGAATAGAGAATGAATGTGTGAGCCATAACTTCATATATGTTCACCCCAATAAATAGAAACTGGAGTAGTTATGACCAAAGTTCATTTCTACCTGCACAAGAATAGAGAATGAATGTGTGAGCCATAATTTCATATATGTTCGTCAAAGCAACTCGCTCAAAGCAATAAATAACATTAACACAAAATATTCAGGAATTAAACATTGGATTCATGAATTAAACACAATAGTACACAAAGGAAAGCACAATGATCAACCATAAGAGTTTATCAGCCATTGGATGAGATCCAAATCAATCCACAACACACATTTGAATTTGGAAAAAAAACAATTCATGTGAATCCTCCCTTCCAATCAAATTCAACAATAAACATCTATAAAAGCACCTCACAATGCTTCATAAAATTTCATTCTACTCATATACAGTGGGATTCACTTCGTCAGAGACTGCACATTTTCAAGTATTTTCTTTCTTCTTTTTTAAATCTTCCATTATTTGAATGTATAAACTTTAATTTTTTTCCTTTATTTATTTCTTTTATTTTAATCTTCCAAATCTTCCATTAATTTACCATATGAATAAATTGTGTGTGAAATTGAAGAATTGCAGACAAAAAGCTATAGAATCTGAATCAACAGAGAACAAATGGAATATTGTTTTCCTTCTTTCTAGTGCACCAATTCTAAAGTAGAAAAACCAACACAAATGCATCCTTCTTTCAAAGCATAATGCTACGAATGCATATTCTAGTTTGATAACATAAATCAGACATCCAAAACATAGGTATGAGGCTAATCAAAATCCTCCAAAAGGATTTATACCTCAATTTTCAAATGTCAAAGAGGACACGATCTAAAGTTACAATAAACTCCTAGCATATTCATGAACTTTTACATTCCCTTGAAAGAGCTTACCACTTATCCATTATTATCCCTCAACATAAACTTAATATTAGCCACACACAAAAGCCAAAGCCACACCATTGAAAACTAGAAGTGGAAAAAGTAGAAACATAGGATTGCAAATCATATGTCTAGTGCAATATATAGTAGATAAATATAACGGTGTTCACTTTGAGAAAATAATATTTTAACATCCAAACTTATTCACCAACTAGTGGCAGTAGCAATTTGTGTATATTCTAATCATATGTTCTTTAAGAAGCAAAGCTTAGACTAGTATTGTATATTCCTATCATATGTCCTATAAGAAGAAAAGCTTAGACTAGTATTGCACATTAGGCATGCATAGGAAGTTAAACTAATTGATCTTACCAACCTGTGAGAAGTTAATCCAAATTTATGTATATTCTAATCATATGTATTGTATGAAAGAAAGCTTAGAGCTAGTATTGCACATCAACCATGCAAAGGAAGTTAAACTAATTGATCTTAACAATCTGTGATAAGTGAATCCACAATAAGGTTTTGATCATTGGGTACTACCATTCAAGTTTCATATATGAATGTAACTAATTAGGATAGTTGAATCATGACATAGAACAAAGTAAAGTCTACATAGACTGAGATTGATCAGAAATTTTTGGATAATGTTCAATCTCATACTATGAATAATTTCTTATCTCTGCCTCCATACTCTCATGTTGTTCTTATCACATTGTTTTTCCACATAGTTTCTAAAAGGCATAGTTTTCATGCAATCATACTATCGTCAATGTAATAATACCAAACCTAGTGAGGCAAATCCCCATGTCACCTTTTAAGAAAACCAAATGCCTTGTGGAAATTGTTATGGTTAATCCCCTCTAAAACTTCTATATCTCAGAAGACTAATAATTATGAATCAAATCAAAGGATATTTCCATTCCAATATATTAGAAGACTATTCATTTCGAATAAAATCAAAAGTGATTTATATTAAAATCTATCCAAACAGAGATTCAACATATTAGCAATTAAACTCGTGGCGCAATTGCAGAATTGGAAGCAGTTGTAGCCGACAAGGTAGAGAACTGGAGTGTTTTGAGATACTGTCAAACATTGCAAATTTTAGTCACCATTTTCAGTAACCTTAACAAAAAATGAATTTAAAACTTATTTCAATTAACCATCACCTATTCCTAGCATTTCTAAGGAGACGGTTATCAGTACCCTTCCCTTTTTTTTTGAGGTTGATTTGTCAAATTAAGTCCTGATATCCATGGATGGAGATTCAAGTTGATGCAAGCACATAAATTTCTTATTCAAATATATGCAGGTTGCAAGTATTGATTAACCTATTCATATTTAAATTTCAGGAAATAAATAAGACTGATTTTCTATTATGTAGGGTGCAATTATGGATTACCCTTTTAATATTTAAATTTCTTATAGGTATTAGACTGAGTTTTTATTGCTGAAAGAACTTCCCCTAACATAAATAAATTTTAATAGTATGCATATTGTTGCATCCATGCCACGAATTTAAATTGCATATTGTATAAGGAACATGAGAATATGCGGGACCAAGGGTGCCCAATTGTGACATAGTTCATCAGAAGAGGAAACAATCGATGATTTCAATGTTGCCAATGCTCCATGAAATGATATTGAGAATTCCCATGTGGTGGAAGATCCTACTTTCCATCCATCTACCATAGAGCCACCCTCAACCACAATAGAAGGTGCAAGCTCAACAAAGAAGATCAGTTCCATAAGAGGGTGGAAAAAATAATACATGCTAGTTGCAATTGATGACATAGAGTTCAGGGGATACTCAATACGTGCATCTACAAAAAAACATGTAATTGTAGCCTCAAGCATACATTATTGGATTAATGGGCTCACTCATACAAAGTGTAGAGGGCATGTTACTATTATGACTGAAGAGGAGGAGGTCGAGGTGGTTTTGTGGTGTAAGTAGATGGTCCAAATGGGACATGGGTTAGAGTTGATACAACTCAAATCCATATTATCTCAAATCTTTCAGGGGAGGCCAAACCCTTTCAAAGATGGGTTCCTGGAAAATATTGGTGGAGTGAGTTAAAAAAAAGGCATCCAGACCTTGTCTTACAAACAGTGGAGGGTCTTGACAGAGACATGGCTTTAAATTTATGCGTTGCAATTGTGTCTAAATTATATGACACCCTTTCCTATGCATATGAGAAACACTCTTATGCCCCAAACCATATCTGGAATTGTGATGAAACAGGCTTAAAGGCTAGAAGGAATTGTGGCATGCGAGTAATTTCCAAGAGAGGGAGCATAAATGTGCCAAAAAATTTCCTACGAGTAGGAAGTGGATCACTATACTTTGTTGTGTCAATGCAACCAGTTCTTCAATCCCAAGATTTTATTTATTCAAAGGAAAAATACAACTTAAAAACTATATACATAATTGTAAACCAGGTGCATGGATGGCTGCACACCCCCATGCATGGATGACAAAGGAACTCTTCTTGAATTGGATTTTTCACTTTTCTGCATCTGTGGCAGGTGGTATCTCACCTGAAAATAGACACCTACGAAGTTGAGATGGCCATGGAAGCCACCTGGTTGTGCATACAATCGAGGAGGCCAACTATTTTGGCATTGACCTATTAACACTGCCAGTTCATACCACTCATAGATTGCAACATCTTGATGTGAGCGTGTTTGGGCCTTTCAAGGACTATTTAAGCATAGAACGAGCTTCATGGACGGAAAATAGTCCAAGGATGGAGATAAAAAAAAATTGAGCTAGTTGAGCTTGAAAGTAAAGCATTTAAAATGACTCTAACACCTTATAATATCAAGGATGGATTTAGTAGGAATGGAATTTGACCACTGAATGTTGATGCTCTTATTAATGATACTAGTTGCAACTAGGAAGTTTTATGGAAGGCTAGGAAGAAAAGGGCATAGATGTCCAAGTGGATTCCCAAGAAGATGTGGATTGGGAGGAAGATGATATTGATGCTGAAGGTATGATATCCTTTCTCAAGCGAACTTCTATGATGGTGAACATGTATGTGAGACACAATTTAGTAATGAACCAACTGTCAAGAACATGGAGGCTGCCACACCCACTGAAGAACCTACTAATTATGCATGTGATATTCCAAAGGAGGCAGTTGATCATGAAAATGGCAATGAAAATGTAACATCAAATGAGAATGTAAGAAGAATCAACAATGACCAATTGAGCATGTCAACCCAAGTAACCCCACAATCATGGTTGGCAGAGGCCATGATGAATAACAACAAACATAATGTGCCATCCACCAATGATGAAAGCATGGAAATTCCTTTTCAACCAGCAGAGTTTAGCACTAAACTTGTTTATTATTTTGCGGACAATGGATCAAAGAAATAAGATTCTATTGAGAATGAAGTACCAAACGAGGAAAACGATGGGGTTCAATAAAGTTTCCCTACGGTATAAAGGAAAGAGTCAAGCCATCAGGATCATATGACAATGAACCAAACAATACTTGGTAGGTTCCTAAAGCTATCGGCAGAGAGAGTGAAGGCCTTGTCAACGCATTAAACAACAAACTATCTTCGGCCCATCTAACCTTTCTTAGGCCCATCTACCTTCCTTATGCACATAAAAGGATATATTAAATCTCTCCTTCTGCACTTAATAATGTTTTCTTATGCTTTAATATGATATTAGGAAGGATTGCAGGTAGTTGCATATTCTTTCCTAATATTGGTTATTTTTGTATAATATCATGAGAATATTTGGCAGATTATACAGATTTGGAGAAGGAGAGGATTTAGGGACTTTCTCTCTGCCATTGGAAGATCAGGATTGGAGAATAAATGAGCACAAGATCAGGAAATTAGGGAGAAATATTTGAGAGATTAAATGGGATTGTGCACCCTCCTTAACTCTCAAAGGCAGCCAAAGGATCCTCATGAAATCCCCCTCCAGCAATTCGAATTCTAGAGGCATCCAAGCAACTCAAGGCCAAGTGCTCTCAAGCCATACTTCACTTGGAGTCTCTAGCAAATCGAATTCCAAGAGGCAACCAAGCAACTGAAGACAAAGGACACTCAATCTATGTTTACATGGAGTCAAAGTGGACTCAATAACCATTTTCAAGGGAGTTGTTGGTAGCTTCCCTATAGAATAAATAGAGAAGAGCTAGAGCTAGGAAGGAGTTGGTTAGTTAGCCAGTGGGCTGATTCTAGTCGATTCCATTTTATTCTTTGATTCCATTCATAAATTTTGCTACAATCTATTAGGATTTTTCTATTAAGACCTTCGAGATGTAATAAGACTGCATTTGTAATGCAATGAGTATTCAGGTGAATTTCTATTGATCTAGTTCCAGAGAACTGGGTTCGCGGGTTAGGGCCTGTTGATCATATCAACCCCCTAGCAGGTTCTGGCCAGTAACCTCGCTTAAACCTTTCAAACCCCCTCTTTCTGCCCTAAGAAATCATTTTTCTGCCTATCGTTGCCATCTCTGACTCCCAAATTGCATTATAAAAAGGCCGAAATCACACATTTTAACATATTTAAAAGCCTATCCCCTTCGGCCCTGGCCCCTTCTATATTTTTCTACACGGGACTTGGGCGCTAGAACCTGGCGCTAGAAGGAGGGCATATGCACGACAAGGGTCCCAATACAAAGCAAAAGGGAAAAGGTATGGTGTTAATGGCGCAAAATGAAATTATCAAAAGGCTTGCCGCCTTTACAATATCCACGTGACAGAGTTGTTAGTATGGCAAATTCCGCCGGGGTCGAGAAGCGTACGGGGGGAGGGGCCCATACCCCCGCGGAATCATGGTGACGTGTCCTCCACCATATCACTATCCCATGTGTTCACCGCCATGTCACAATCCCACAGGGCTCCGTCATATGTTCAGCCGTTCCCTGTATATTCTGTCGGAAGGTCTAATGCCAAGTCTCCACGTTTAAATCTCTTGCGATCCGCCATCTCACCGTAATGCGCTGTAATTCTCGGTGGTCCCCACTCCTTCACCACCCGATCGCATAATCCACCATCGATCTTCCTGCTAGATCGGACGGCCCAGCATTAATCGCAGCCCTGCCCCCGATCGCAATCACACTTTCCAAATGCTACTCCTTTCCACCCTTGCGATTGCGATTACCCGATACGATCTCAGCTGTTCGTCCCTCCATCAAATCCAACGGCCATCGCTTAATTGCCCTGCACCCGTGCCGGGTCCCACTTCGTACGATCCTTCCCATCGCATTTCCATTGCATTTCATGCATTCTCTTTGTATTTCCGCTTATATCCAAAGTTTCATATTTCACATTAAAATGTAATGTTCCATATCCATTTCGCCCATTTTCATATATCATTCCACTGTTTGATCTCCGTCGTCGATCTTCGTCACCAGATCATGATCGAACGACTCACGCTCATTTCTACACCAAACCCTATTATTCGCTGTTTTTACCGCAACAATGCATTTTTCACTATTATTTCATCCAGAAACACTGTTTCACCACCGCTGCGCCATTGTTCTCCACCCTCCGTGTCCATCCTCCCTCTCGTGCATTGGATTTCATAACTAAATTCCGTGTTTTGCAAGGTGCAAGCGGCGTAAAACCACCATGATCTACAATCTTTGTTACAGTTACAGAGAGCACAGGAAAGGACCATTTTCAGAAGTGAAATCATGGAGAAAGGTCCAGTAAGTTAGAAGGCAAACGTGGAAGCGGCAAAGAGTATCAGTGGGCAGCAGAGAATTCAGGGCACACAATAGAAGATTTTGAGCCTTAACTCAGTAATTTAGAGGCAGGGTACCGGTCAAAGGCATCATGAAACGCACGGAAGGCTCAGCACACAGAAATCAAAACTATCGGGGTCCCATATTAGCAGATTTGTTTTAAAGGACAAAGCGCCCATATTGTTTCCATATTTTACCGTGTTCCTGAAGAAAGTTCCGCCCTGATCACAGTCCGAAGATGTCAAGAGAATTTTTTATGAAGTATGGCCGGCCTTTGTATCATTATTTCACTTTCTTGTTCATTCACCAAAAGTACTACAGAGTACTGCAGCCAGGTACAGCAGAGACATACCTGGAGTAAATGGAAGCTCGACGAAGACCATTCTTTCCTCCAGAGAGTACTGGAGATAAATGCGCTGAGTTTAAACAAAATGGGCTTCGGCCCTCTTTTTCTTCTGAGTTTTAATTCTACATTTAGTTTTCCACCTACCACCTCTGCTCCTCTCTCTGCTATAAAAACCATGAAGAAACACATTGTAGAGGTTCTAGATTTATCAGAAAATTGTGCAGTAGGAGAATTTTTGTATACATTTTGTAAGAACTCTTGTATGAAGGCTCAGAGCCCGTTTGGTTTCAGTGAGGAGGAGTTCTATCTGTAATGAGGATTCTGGTCTTAGGTATTTCACAGTGTGTAAATTCTCCTTTTATGTTTTAATTTAATGTTCCATCTTGTTTTCATCCATATTTCTTGTATCATGTTTTGGAATGCGAGTGGCTCACTGGTTTGTTATGGATTTATCCTAGTTGATACCCATTTTTGAATCAGTCAAGCGCTTTAAATATGGCTCATGCATGATATACTGTTCCATTTTCATCTCAACCATACTTCTGCTATACTAGTTTCTTTGGGAAGGTGTTTTTAAAACGCTATTTTCATGTATGGATTCTTAAATTGGTAAGCCCATATATGGGGATATTGTGTATCTGGATATCATCTCAATGACAGCTAGTATCCTCTCACTTTTCCTTACACAGTAAACACCTTCAGAATATATATCTCTGTGAAGTATTTCTGAACTGGCCCACATTACAGTAAATTGTCTCTTAATTGTCTGATGCTTTCGTATCAGAGTTTTACACTTTGCCTCTGCAGTATCTCTTTTCTTGTGTCAAGTTTCTGAGAGTTTGGTTCCATTCAAATTAATTTCCTTGTTTACAAGAGATAGCATGAGAGACTTTTGTTGATAACTCCCCATGTTATATTACACGCTCCTTGCTATATAAGATGTCCTAGGCACTGGTCTATCACAACTCTAGGCTATCTCTAGGAGCGAAAACATCTTTCTAGCGCCGTTGCCGGGGAACGAAGTTGAGAAAATTTAAATCCCTGGGTCTCGACAAAACCTTTTTCACTCTTCAAGTAGGTGAGCATGGAGAGTTGAGAGTTGTAGATCCCTCACCTTGGCAACTCCACATTTGGTTATCAGATAAATTTATTTTAAGTCCTGACTCCTCGTAAGCCGCACCTGAGGTCAGATACGTCTCAGCCAAAGACACCTTCTGTGTCTAACCTAAAAAAGAGAATCCATAGAAGAAGTTGGAAAGAAAGACAGTCAGTACATACTGAAATCCCCATAATTTCTGAAGAAGATTTTCCATCCTCTTCTTCTCATGAAGTCCAGGTAGAAAATCCATACTTCACTGTGGAAAATACCGAATGCTACTCAGATAGTCCACCCAGAGGAGGTGTCAGAATTGAAGATAACTTTCACCCTACTCCTGAGGCTGAAGAGGTTAAAGAAGTCACCGAAGTAGCTGTTGTTAACCGTGAACTATTCCCATCTACACCTCAGGCTGTTGTACAATATATTCCTATTGTTATTCATACTCCACTTCCGCCTCCTCCTCTTCCTCCATTTACACATCAGACTGTTGCACTACCTCCACCCCCTCCAATGGCAAATTTTCCAACCTTCTTGTTGAATAAATATGCTCCCCTGGCATTGCCTCAAGTGTTGAATGATATGCCACAGGATTATTTGAAGATCTTGCCCAGATTCAATGGAGAAAATGAGATTGATGCTCAAAAACATCTTGAGACCTTCTGTTCTTTCACAAAGAACTTTAATGTAGAACATTTGGATGTAGTCCTAACACTGTTTGTTCAATCTCTGGATGGTGAAGCCAGAAAATGGTTTAAGACATTAGGAAACCGTTCCATAACCACTTGGGACGAAATGGAAAATACTTTTCTCAGGAAATGGGGGGAGAAGAAAGATCATGGGCATTGCCTTATTGAATTCAATACACTCAAGAAAAGACATAATGAAGGGGTGTCAGAGTTTATCAAGAGATTTAATAAGTTGTATCTAAGCCTTCCTGCTGATATGAAACCTCACCAAACTGCTGCTAGATTTGTTTTTGTAGCAGCATTTGACTCAGAATTTGGTTTCCCTCTGCAAGAAAGAATGCCTGTCACCCTGGATGATGCTCAGACAGATGCTCTAGAGTTGGAGGAAAATTTTGTTGCCACTGGTAACTCAAAGGGAAAATCTGAACAAGATACTAGAAGAAGGGGCTGTTAGCCCCCCTATGGAATTCTTGACAAGCAAGCTGGGGGCTATATCATTTCAGAGACCTTCAAGGAATGCATCTCCCCTGAAGACACATCATCCTTGAGGTCTTCTGCAGGCCTTTTCTTTTCTGAAAAATTCCCTATGCTGACTTCCCATCTAAGGCCTCACTGGTTATGAATACTACTCCTAAAAGACCAGCATTGCCCCTCATACTCTTGCAAAACACCACTTTTTTACCTCTTTTCCCCTTTTTATTTTCCCTATTAACTCCCTAAATCCCCTCTAAGAATCCCTACACCCTTTGTTTTCTCAAATCCCCCTCTTTTCCTCTATCGTTACCCCCCCTTAGGCCTTGGAATGCATTAAAACGGGCTAAAACCCACTTTAAAACTTTATAATAAGGCCTCAGCCCCTTTTCCGCTACCCCCGCACCTTTCCTCCACATGACCCGGGTGCTATGACCGAATGCTGCCCCTTAAGGTGCTCATCGCAGATCGCACTCATCGCATATCGCAGTTTCATTGTATATATTCGATTGATCCATCGCAAATATTTGCGATGCGATCCGGTCGCGTCGCAATTTCTCCACTGTCGATTCCCGTGCGAACCCAACCGTCATCGCACTTTCCCAATCGTTTCCCCTTCCTCGATCGCAATTGCAAGTTATAAGTATGCATCCCCCTCGTCCATCACAATTGCGATTCCCCGACTAACTCTTGGCCAAACATTGGGTTTAAGATCCAACGGCTCAAAGCAAATCGCCATCCGCCTCCGGCTAGGTTCCTCCTCATCGCATTTCACTGCCTTCCCTTCACATTTCTTTGTATTTTGTTCGAAGTCCAAAGTCTAAGAATTTACACTAAAGTCTTATGTTTTGCAAATGTTTCCGCCCACTTTCATATATCATTCCGCTGCTTGATCCCCACCATTGATCTTCGCTCCCAGGCCACGATCTAACGGTCTGCACTGCATCCGGCCAGCAAACCCTATTATTCGTAAGTCTTCACCGGTTCATTGAATTTTGTCACCATTATTGGGTGAAAGCCACCATTCCGCCGCCGCGCTATCATATTTTTCGCCCTCCACTCCACCAGTCTTCCATTGCATTGATTGTCTATACACTATTGTGAGTTTCTGCAAAGTACAAGAGTTGAAACACCGCCATAATTACATAGTATGGATGCAGCAGTAAATTTCCCACTGATAGAGGCAAGGAATTTAATGAAGGGCAGGTGTCCACACCAGCAGAATGTCTTCTTCCGAAGAAGGACGGAGTGCCCCTACCGCTTGATTATATGCCGTGCTCCAGAGGAGATCTCCGCTCAGAACACAGTCCAAGGAGATCAGAGCATTTGTTGCTCAAGTACGGTGGACCATTCCGTTTTTCATTACCATTTTGTTTATTCACCAAAGGTACTACACCAGAATGCATCTGAAACATACCGGGAATTAATGAAGCCTGACGAAGACCCTTCTTTTCTCCAAAGAGTGCCAAAAATTAAGGCTCAGAGTTCAAAACAGAATGGGCTTCGACCCTTTCCTTCTTTTCTGAATTTAATGTTATATTTAGTATTCTACCTACTTCCTCTACTCTTTTTCAGCTATAAAAACTATGAGGAAGTTGTTGTAAAGGTGGTTGATGAGTTATCAGAGAAATGTAAGTAGTTCCTCCTGAGATAAGAACTCTGTGTATAATTGTAACGTAGGCCGAGTGAGATTTATTCAGATTGAGTGACCAAATTATTGGCTATGTTGTACCTCATTGGTGTTGATATTTAATATAATGAGCACATTTCTTTGGATCCTAATCTAAAGCTACGGTGATGTTTTTCTATCTTTGTGTTTATTTCATTTCATTTTAGTTCTTCTGGCTCGCATAAGAAATTTGGCATAAGATTCACCCATGTTAGGTGCCTTATGTTGCTGCTCTCCCAGCCTTATATGTTTTCTACTTATATGTGTATCTGAATATTGATTTCAATGGATTTAACCAGTGTAGTGGATGTTATTGCCTGCTCTCTGATGTATGAATTAAGGAAATCCATGTTTAGATGTTCTTGTTGGGATTTGATTGAATGTGTTGAGAACACTGGGAGGTCTAGAGCTTTTTCCCTGCCTCACTAGGATCTTTCCATTCCATTAAGCCTTTCTAAGATCCCTCGTGCTGCCCCTGATTGTGTCCAAGCAGGTCTGGAGTTAAATGACCTCTGACCTGATCTATAGACATAATTAGATGGTTCTCTTTATTTTTCTTTCAGTCCTTGATGTCCCATACCACCTTATCACTTTAGGATCCAAGGCTTTAGATGACTAGCCCAACTGAAAGCTTGCATGTTGAATAGCAAGTAAATCCTTTCATGACTCCATTTCCCAATGGACTTGGTATTCCCTGGACTATTTCTCCTCTGTCTATATCCTTTGTTGCCCGGCCTTGTCTCATGACGAACCCTTCCTTCCCGATTCTCAACAACCAAACTCTAAATCAAACAAACAAACCCTGTGCCTATAACTAGCCTAATATCTTAAACTTGAGCTTCAAAGCCATATACCTTGACTATTATAGAGAGATCCCTCTCTGGACCTAGGTGTTGAGCCTCAAAATTGTACTTTCTTTCATTCCACTTTACCTCATTTTCCTTTGTCCATTGCTATCCTAGACCCAATTGATCAATGAATTTAGTTAAAATTACTTTTAGAATGATTTACATGACTGACTTGCTAAGTTTTGTGATTTTTGCCATTGTAAAGCATTTTTGACTTAACTTCACGTTGCACGTGCATATCTGTAGCTAACCGGCGATTCCTCAAGTACCGCTCTCTACGTTCGGGCATGTTCCGTGGCCTCTCGAAGAAAACCGCATATGGGCATATTCCACGTCATGTCTACATGGTTCGTTGCTCACCATGAAGTAAGAAACGAATTCGGGGGTATGGTTTTGGAACGTGGGAACACATTTAGGAAGGCGTACTTCTATTAGGACTGCCAACACCCGTATGTCTTTCCTTTTTACGCAAACTCACTTCAAGAGTCCTAATGTGATTCCGATAAGGAAAGACAATGTTCCCGAAATTGTTGCAAGTCTTGTTATTTACATTTGTTATATAAACACTTGGGAAACCGAGAGCTAGCTAGATTTTGTTCTAGATTTTTCTTAGATTCTGTGCTACATTTCTGAAGACGCAAAGTGCTCTGTTCAAGTTATTTCACTTTTAATGAAGCAGACAGTGTTGTTTTGAAAGCGTTGATTTGATTTGGAGTTCGATTCCGTCAGGTGGTAGAGGGTCCCTGCCTCTTGCACGGATTTATTAGCGTAATTTAGATAAGTATTCTAGCTGCCTTTACGTTTTTGAAGTTGAATTTGTAGTTGTTTTTATTATCTACTATAGTTATACTCATTCTAACTCTTCCACAAGAAGAAGCTCTTCCAAAAGATTATAATGATGAATGGGAAATGGCTATTGTATTGTAGGATTTAATTGTAATCTCTTTTATTCACCATCACAGTTATACTTATGCTCAATACTCTTCCACAAGAAGAAACTCTTCCAAGAAATCTTTATATTGTCTTAAGTATGATTGTGATCTTGAACGTTTTAGTTGTGTGTTTTCACTAAGTACCATCGTTGTTCTTGCTCTTAAACGCTTGCCCAAAATATCATAATGACGAGTGAGAGATAGCCATGATAGCTTAGTTTTTAATTGCTTTCAGTCTTTCTGTTTTCATGTGCACTCAATTACACAACAGATTGTTCTAAAACTCTTCCACAAGAAGGAACTCTTCCAAAATACCAATCATGATGGACAAATGATCGTATAATTCCATAGAATAATGCATGATAGCATAAGTTAGGATACTCAGGAGTTTAATTGCACTTAACTCATGTTCAGTTGTTTTGCTTTAAGTTTGATAATGACTTGTAGTTTAACACTGTTTTAGACTAGTGACATCTTAAGTACAGTTTTAGCTTAACTCATTGCATTGGCACTCCACATTTAGTTGTCATTCACTGCATATTAGATTACTTCAGTTGTTAAAATTAACAAAACACCCTTCATTATTTACAAACCTCTTCTTGTTCTAAAATCCATAATTGATTCATAACCATATGAACAGAAGACAATATCATTTTAAGGCTTGAAGTACTTCTGCAACTTCCTTATCATCTTACAAACAAACATTTTCTCAATAGACTATTTCAAAAATCTATAACCTTTGAGTGAAGTGTAGTTCTATAAAACTGAGTTGCAGAAGAAAGTTAGGAACTAGATTTAGAGTAGAAGATCTTATGATGGTATCAATGTTTTACTCCAATTATGCTTCAAAAAATCTCTAATCAAGGACAAAATGTTGCATCATTATAAGTTAGTTGTTTAACTGTTTAGATAGGATTTGCATACTTAATTGACCATGTCTCAAGTTTAGTTTGTGTTTTGAATCATTTGCTTAAAAGTCATTATCAAGCTTTGCTTTTGCTTATTCATAGTTTAGATTTAATTCTGTTTTTAATATTACATTTGCATTTACCATTTGACATCAATAAATTAGGTTTCACTCTGTTTTTAATCACCAGTTCCTTTCCATTAGCTTTCTAGTCATCTTTCTTGTGAACATAAAACCACCAAAAGACCAAAAACATCATAAAATACTACACACAACGCATTAAGAAAAAAACACCTAGGTACATACAGTACATTTCACTTCAGCAGTTTACCAACCCTGGTTGACAATTAAATGAGCTCCATTTAGGAGACTAGATTGAGACCAACACTATTAGGGCTAGATCCTAAGGTCCCAAAGTGGTTCTATGTTGTCTCATCTTTTGGTCTTGTCAACCTGGCCAAAACATGGGAACCCCAACATAATGGCGACTCCACTGGGGACATTCTAAGCATTTTTCATTCCATATCACAAGGACCTTAGAAACCCTTCAATCTCTGGTTAGGTTGGCTTTCAATTGCTGATGGTGGATAGCATCCTGCTTTAAACATTCATATACATCCACCTGGCGACTCCACACTCCCTATGATCCAAAGACCAAATGACTCCACTGGTAGAAGACTCCAAACTGGTTGAGAAGATACAGTGACCTCTTTCTGATTTACAAACATGCTTCCACGCATACAGAGAAGATATGCCCCAATGAGTAGGGAGCATATTCCTGGATTCACACACAAAATTCCTAAAGTGGACTAGTTAAAAAACCTACCTATTTTTCAGGGTGAAAACGCTGAGGACCCCTTGCTGCATCTCATCAAGTTTCATATACATGTGTGGAAATTTAAAGTTGAATGGCATGAATACTGCCTAATGAAAATGTTCATGGCAACGTTAGAAGGAAAGGCTAGGGTCTGGTATGAATGGTTAGAACCTCAGAGTTTGTTTTCTTTAAAGGACATGCACCAAGTATTTTACAAGAATTATAAAGGAAACTCTCCACCCTTATCATGGGACTGTTGTGATCAATCTCAGACTATCATACAGTACCTGTTAGACATTGATAAGGATTTGGTTAATAAGCAATATGAAGATCTGTTGATAGCCATTCAAGAATTTCATATGCATCCTAGCTATCACAAGAACATGGATGAATCGGCTGAGGAAGAAAACAGTCAAGAGGCTGTGGAATTTTTTCAATATATTCTTGAAAACTCAGTTGTTGATTCATCATTCCTTATGGTTGAGGCTCAAGATGACATCCAGCCTCAAATCCAGTCTTCAGAGGAAACAGAGAGTTGCTGCACTTCTACACAAAGGGACACAAGACCATCCTCCCCTTTGACAGAGGAAGAAATAGATCAAATCATCAATAGACAGCCAGCCTCTGAAATTTTTTACAGATCAGAAATTCTTTTCCATTCATCTGATGAGATTTATTGTACGGAGTTGGAAAGCTCACATGTAAATCACAGTGAAGAAAAACCTGTTGATGTTCCAGTATGTCTGGTTGGCAGCATTACTTGCATTCATGATTTTCCTATTTTTGATCTCTCTGATGATGATGTTCTCCAAGCAGAAGATGATCTTGCAGGGTCATCATTAGTAGATTTATGGGAGGAAAATCAGTCCCCTTCACTTCCAGAGAGTAATGAGCCAATGCAAGCTATTTATGATACTAATGAAGAAAGTTTTAAGAGTGATGAAGAGGGTGAAGAATCTTTATATCTTTGCTCCACTCCATTACAGCTCATCAGTAATGGTTTTCACCTGTTTGGAGGTCAGCAGCCTCTCATCTCAGAAGATGAAGAGGAAAACAAAGAAGAGGTTCTCTGAAAGGTGATGTGAATAACGAGCTTCTGCCTCTTTGAAAAAGAGGAGGAAAAATTCAAGACCGTTCAAGAATACTTAGATCTTTTCACAGAGCTCAGCCCACTAGAGCTGAATATATCAAAGCTCCAAGAGGACAACACTACCATATATGATGAGTCCTCCAGTTCAGAAAATGAAGAAGATGAGGGAGATTCTCTTTCTCAAGAGAGTCTTATTCTTGATCCAGTGGAAGAAGAGGAAATCCTGGTTGAAGCCTGCCTACCAGATATTCATAACCAGGTATCATTTCATGATCCTTATGTACATTTCCTGCACACATTTGAAGAAGGATGAAAGTTATTTTTGAGCAGCATGTTGCAAACAGAAAGAAAATTTTTCAAAGCTGCTATTATTGGACAAAAAGAGTGGGAGCTGCCCTGCCTATCCAGCTTGCTCAAGGCGTTGAGCAAGAAAGACCAGTCATGGGATCATTTGATGGACTGGTTGCATTGGAAGACAATGTTTGTAAGCTAGACTTGTAAATATTCTAGTTAGAGTAGGGTAGGTAGGAAAGCTCAAATAAGCTCAGTCTGTGAGCATGTAGTTAGTTGTTTTAATTTCTGCAAGGTCCAGCAAGTCAGACAATCTAATCCTGGCTTGACTGTTTTCAATTTCTGTCTTAGAAAGTAGAGAAGAAATCTGCTAGACAGTCTAATCCTAGCAGATAGTAGTGTAGGTAGAGAAGCATATGAGGCCAACAGTCTAATCTTGTCTCATGGAGTAATAAGGGTAGATTTAGAATAGGTTTGTATTCTGCTTCAAAATAAATGATGTAAAGGGTCTGCTAGCTCAAATGCACCCTAAAGAATAAAAAATGCTAGGACTGTAGTTGGGTAGGTAAATTGGTTGGGAAAATGTTTCTTTTGATTTGTGTATCTAACATATTGTGGCAGCTGAAAATGGAAGAAAGAAAGGGATGTGCCAAGCAGCAGGCATCTAGCCTACTCCAAAGATTATTTCTGGTTTCTTGACTCCTTCAAGAAGAAGCCATCCCCATGTGGAGCCACTGTTAGCCCCCCTATGAAATTATTGACAAGCAAGCTGGGGGCTATGTCATTTTGGAGACCTTCAAGGAATGCATCTCCCCTGAAGACACATCATCCTTGAGGTCTCTCTGTGCTTTGCCTTATACAAGTCCCCTCTGCTAGATCTTTTCCCTAAGACCTGCATTGCCCCTCATACTCTTGAAAAACACCACTTTTTTACCTCCTTTCCCCTTTGACAAAGTTCCTCTTTTCCCCTTCTTATTTTCCCTATTAAACCCCTAAATCCCCTCTAAAAATCCCTACACCCTTTGTTTTTCCAAATTCCCCCTCTTTTCCTCTATCGTTACCCCCCCGTAGGCCTTGGAATGCATTAAAACGGGCTAAAACCCCACTTTAAAACTTTATAATAAGGCCTCAGCCCCTTTTCCGCTACCCCCGTGCCTTTCCTCCACGTGACCCAGGTGCTATGACCGAATCCTGCCCCTTAAGGCACTCATCGCAGATCGCACTCATCGCATATCGCAGTTTCATTGTATATATTCGATTGATCCATCGCAAATATTTGCGATGCGATCCGGTCGCGTCGCAATTTCTCCACTGTCGATTCCCGTGCGAACCCAACCGTCATCGCACTTCCCAATCGTTTCCCCTTCCTCGATCGCAATCGCAAGTTATAAGTATGCGTCCCTCTCGTCCATCACGATTGCGATTCCCCAACTAACTCTTGGCCAAACGTTGGGTTTAAGATCCAACGGCTCAAAGAAAATCTCCATCCGCCTCCGGCTGGGTTCCTCCTCATCGCATTTCACTGCCTTCCCTTCACATTTCTTTGTATTTTGTTCGAAGTCCAAAGTCTAAGACTTTACACTAAAGTCTTATGTTTCGCAAATGTTTCCGCCCACTTTCATATATCATTCCGCTGCTTGATCCCCACCGTTGATCTTCGCTCCCAGGCCACGATCTAATGGTCTGCACTGCATCCGGCCAGCAAACCCTATTATTCGTAAGTCTTCACCAGTTCATTGCATTTTGTCACCATTGTTGGGTGAAAGCCACCATTCCGCCGCCGCGCTATCATATTTTTCACCCTCCGCTCCACCAGTCTTCCATTGCATTGATTGTCTATACACTGTTGTGAGTTTCTGCAAAGTACAAGAGTTGAAACACCGCCATAATTACACAGTATGGATGCAGCAGTAAGTTTCCCACTGACAGAGGCAAGGAATTTAATGAAGGGCAGGTGTCCACACTAGTAGAATGTCTTCTTCTGAAGAAGGACGGATTTCCCCTACCGCTTGATTATATGCCGTGATCCAGAGGAGATCTCCGCTCATAACATAGTCCAAGGAGATCAGAGCATTTGCTGCTCAAGTACGGCGGACCATTCCGTTTTTCATTACCATTTTGTTTATTCACCAAAGGTACTACACCAGAATGCATCTAAAACATACCGAGAATTAATGAAGCCTGACGAAGACCCTTCTTTTCTCCAAAGAGTGCCAAAAATTAAGGCTCAGAGTTCAAAACAGAATGGGCTTCGGCCCTTTCCTTCTTTTCTGAATTTAATATTATATTTAGTATTATACCTACTTCCTCTGCTCTTTATCAGCTATAAAAACTATGAGGAAGTTGTTGTAAATGTGGTTGATGAGTTATAAGAGAAATGTAAGCAGTTCCTCCTGAGATAAGAACTCTGTGTATAATTGTAACGTAGGCCGAGTGAGATGTATTCAGATTGAGTGACCAAATTATTGGCTATGTTGTACCTGATTGGTGTTGATATTTAATATAATGAGCACATTTCTTTGGATCCTGATTTAATGCTGCGGTCATGTTTTTCTATCTCTGTGTTTATTTCATTTCATTTCAGTTCTTCTGGCTCGCATCAGAAATTTGGCATAAGATTCACCCATGTTAGGTGCCTTATGTTGCTGCTCTCCCAGCCCTATATGTTTTCTACTTATATGTGTATCTGAATATTGATTTCAATGGATTTAACCAGTGTAGTGGATGTTATTGCCTACTCTCTGATGTATGAATTAAGGAAATCCATGTTTATATGTTCTTGTTGGGATTTGATTGAATGTGTTGAGAACACTAGGAGGTCTAGAGCTTTGTCCCTGCCTCACTAGGATATTTCCATTCCATTAAGCCTTTCTAAGATCCCTCGTGCTGCCTCTGATTGTGTCCAAGCAGGTATGGAGTTAAATGACCTCTGACCTGATCTATAGACATAATTAGATGGTTCTCTTTCTTTTTCTTTCAGTCCTTGATGTCCCATACCACCTTATCACTTTAGGATCCAAGGCTTTAGATGACTAGCTCAACTGAAAGCTTGCATGTTGAATAGCAAGTAAATCCTTTCTTGACTCCATTGCCCAATGGACTTGGTATTCCCTGGACTATTTCTCCTCTGTCTATAACCTTTGTTGCGCGGCCTTGTCTTATGACGAACCCTTCCTTCCTGATTCTCAACAACCAAACTCTAAATCAAACAAACAAACCCTGTGCCTATAACTAGCCTAATATCTTAAACTTGAGCTTCAAAGCCATATGCCTTGACTATTATAGAGAGATCCCTCTCTGGACCTAGGAGGGCTAGATCAAAAGGTCTGAAAGTGGTTCTATGTTGTCTCATATTTTGGTATTGCCAATCTTGCCAAAACATGGGAACCCCAACATAATGGCGACTCCGCTGGGGAATTCTAAGCATTTTTCATTCCATATCACAAGGACCTTAGAAACCCTTCAATCTCTGGTTAGATTGGCTTTCAATTGCTGATGGTGGACAACATCCTACTTCAAACATTCATATACATCCACCTGGCGACTCCACACTCCCTATGATCCAAAGACCAAATGACTCCACTTGTGGAAGACTCCGAACTGGTTGAGAAGATACAGTAACCTATTTCTGATTTACAAACATGCTTCCACGCATACAGAGAAGATGTGCCCCAATGAGTAGGGAGCATATTCCTGGATTTCCACACAAAATGCCTGAAGTGGACTGGTTAAAAAACCTGCCTATTTTTCAGGGTGAAAACGCTGAGGACCCCTTGCTGCATCTCATCAAGTTTCATATACATGTGTGGAAATTTAAAGTTGAATGGCATGAAGACTGCCTAATGAAAATGTTCATGGCAACGTGTTGTGACCAGCAACAACCCCCCTTTTATTTAATATTAGTAATAATACTAAATAAATGGGGACCCTTAGTTAAAAAATCCAAAAAATCAATTAGGATTTGTTTTCCTTTTCAAATAAAACTTTCTATCATAAACTTAGAGAAATCCCTTAGAAAGAACATTAAGAAACACTTAAGTTTATGATAGATTACAATAAAATTGCTCTTTAAACAAAATAGCGAATCCATAGCAAAATGGTATATATCTTTTATAAAACTGAAAATGCGATTTTGCGCTTTTGCGATAATGCGATCCCAAAAAAGCATATACAATAAACATATTGGTCGCAGATCGCATAGCGCAAAAAACAGAAATGATAAACGAATACCTTTTGTGCTATTTACAATTTTGCGCTTTTGCGAGATTTGCGATATGCGCTTTTGCGCTATTGCGCAATTCGCGCTTTTGCGCTATTTTACATAACTGCGATGGCTTCATTTTGCGATATTGTGATATTGCGACATTGCGATATTGCGTAGCAAATCACAGATCGCAATGTCGCAGATTCATGTAGGCACGTTGTTCAAAGGCAATATTCCCATATATCAAATCTGTTATGCGCTTTAATGATTAGATTAAATGATTGGATTGACAATTAATGGTAAATGCGATTTTGTTTTGATTGAAAGTCGTTTCATGATTAAAGTATTATATTTCATCCGCCTTCGCATTTAAAATAGTCTCATCACCTTTCTCATGCCATTACTCTCATTTAACTCATAAAACGCAGGCACGAAGGAGCAAACGTCTATACAAAGCTTTCACTAAATACTATGGGTAAGAAGGAGAAGAGCTCGAATTCTGAAAACAGAGAACTGGCTTCACTATACGCAGACACCGCTTGTAATAAGGATGCTGGTATATCCACTTGGGAAGGAATGTATAATTTGTTAGAAGAAGAAAATCCTGTGGTAATGAAAGTGGTGGCTACAACAGGTTCTAGTAATACATCTGAAGCAACCCTCAAAGAACTGGCTTGTTCATTTCTGCATAGGATAGCGGCAAGGCCAAGGATTCTCCCATATATGGACATGGTGAAATGGGTGCTGGACAACACCGATATTTCAGACAGACAATTCAGAACTCCAGCTCAAGAGCTAATCGGGTCATTCACCACGGAAGATCTGAGACTAATGTATAAGTTTCCGGAACCTCAGGTGACTTACAATAAACAATTCATGGAAGATTTTGCCAGAGAGCATGCAAATTTGGTAGAATTCACAAAGGAGTGGACCAAAAGAAGTGAACCATTGAAGAAAAACAAACAAGGTATGTACAACACGGGTTCACTTACCTATCCTTACTGTTTCACTGCTGCCATGTTATGCAGGCTTTTTGGAAAGCCTGACATAAATATGATCTTTCCTGAATGGCTCCCTTTGTTGAATGCGGCCGTTAATTCTACAATTGTAGACTGGGCCAAAATCCTATCTGATAATTTGACCACTACTATTTTTCACTACCGGTTCAAACGAAATGTTTCTCAGCGGGTTTATCCACCTTTTTATTTATCTGCTTATGTCATGGATGCTATCTGTTATGTCTCTAAATTCTCTGTGATGGGTTGGCAATGGAATATCCACGATCCTTTGCCTATTCATGTATACCATAAAGAACTATGGGAGTCTAAGTTTGTCCCCCATTTTTACCAAATTTGTCATGGAATAATGCTGCCATTGTACAGAACATTGCATAATAATGATGCCCCAAGGTTATCACCAGAAACAGAGGTTGAAATTCTCCCCGTCGCGAGATGGTTTGGAGAAGAATTTTTCACTTATATTAGGGTTTTTGGAAGTTATGCTTCTCCCCATGTTTTACCCCTATATGTTCCAGATAGACTTGTAGCTCGGGAAATTGCTTATCAGACCTGTGGCCAGGGAGGTATAACAAAAGATTTAAAAGAGAAGAAAAAGGGAATTTGGCCACAATTTCCCGTAAAATGTGGAACATTTTCACTGTTTGATATTGGTCATGCATTTCAAGAGATAGGAAGCATTACATGCCTACAGCTGTTCAAATTTTCAAGAATTTTATTCGACCCAAATGATATTGTTAAGAATTTTACCAATGCAATCAAAGTAAGGGAATTTTCCGGGGAACAGGATCTTTTTGATGATATGTTCCAAGCAAGAAATTCATTCAAAGAAGTTTTGAATTCAGCTCAAGCTCAACTATCTCCAGAGGAATTTAAGGAATTCAAGCTTTACAGAGAAAGAAGACTAATTCCTATTCCTTTGGATAATCTATGCTTAGAGCCCGCAAGGGAGAAAACTCCTAGTGTTAGTCTTAACGACAGTTCAAGTACAGGTAAATCTAAATCAAAATCTGACAAAGATTCTGAACACTCCAATAAGTCTAAAGAAAAGGAAGATAAAATGGAAGAATCCATTAAAGATTCTGCACAATCAAAAGAACTTACTCAACAGCAAATTTTGACTTCTCAACAGACAAATCCTCCTCCAACCAATGTACAGCAACAGCCAGTCATTATTGAATTAGACAAAGAATGGGAAACCTTCAACCAATTGATTAATGTAGAAGGACAAAATGTACAGACCCCTGTCCAGACAACCAAAGTTTTGAACACAGGAACAAGCAGCACAGTCACAGTGACAGAGCACATACCAATCACACCCTCCTCTGAAATTGTACTTAATGTGGAGGAAATTCCTCCTCTAGATGTATTCTACAGCCCAAAATACAAAGCAGTAGTGAAGAGACAGAGGAAAAAGAGAAAGTTAGAAAGTTCAATTGCTACTGAAGCAGAACAACTAGATGTATTGTGGAAGGATCCTTCCACAGAGCCTTCTAAGAATCTTACTAAGTTATCTCAAATGACAGGGGCTTATGCTTCTGCAACAATTGACAAAGCATTTGAGATACAACTTTTGTTGAATGAAAAAGAAGAACAGATAAAAGTTCTACAACAGCAATTGCAACAGGTACAGGCCAATAATGAAGCACGGTTGAAACTTGAAGAGATACAACAACAACTTCAAGAAATGAAAATAGGACATCAAAAAAGCTTGGCTGATAAAGACAAACAAATACAGATTATCCAAGATCAGCATAAAGATGATCCTAAGCTTCCAGAATTCATTTCAGAAACTATCTCTTTAAACAATCAACTACTGCAACAAGAGGAAGTTTTCTGCCAAAAAATCTTGCAATGGAATTCTTTTTGCCAAGAGAGCGATAAAATCACAAATCATGTCGTAGATTTACGAAATTATTATGATTTGATTAATGAAAATATCAATGATTATTTAGCATGGCAAAAAACAGAAGAAGGCAGAAAAGCTGGTGCACCCATTATTAATGAAAATCATAAAGAAATACTTTTTAATAACTGGGATGCACAAATTAGAAGGGAAGAGAAGGCAGCAGTAGAGGTGGCTACAGCGGCAAACACTCTTACGGATTGTGTAAATGATAATTTACACAAAGCTAATTTGATTTCAGAAACTGTTCCAGGATATCTCCCACAGGCACATCAACTGCAAACAGAATGGAGGAAAAAGGCAGAAGAAAGAGCAAAATCAATTCAAGGGCTGACAAGATTAAATTGGGACTCATACTGGACATACTTAGTGAAGCCACACAGTCAGCACAGTGCGCTTAATTGTATCATCAATTCTATAGAGAAGATTGCGCCTACACTTGCCGACTCTGTCTTTTCAGGACAGTTGAATTCTGAAGTCGGTCAACCACATCTTCTCAAAACTATGCTAGATGCTTGCAAGTTTAAAGATCAAGTTCATAGATAGTTAGATTTAGTTTTAATTTTACTGTATTTTAGCCTAGGAAAAGGACGGTCATTGAACCGAATCCTCAATTTTTGTAATAGACTATTTTTAGATTTAGTTAAGTAGTATTTAAACCCTTCTCATGCATTTAGAGAGGGGTCCTGGATCTTAATATTTTTTGACTTGGAGATTTCATTTCTGTACTCCATTGTCTTATATATTTTTAAAAAGGATCACATCTGGTGATTTTTATGCGAAATTATCTTTGAAGTGTTGCATTTATGTACCTTGGAATTTGATTTTGCATCAGAGTTACTGGATTAGAGTATCAGATTTCATTTGAAAGTCTTCAAGATGAATAAGGTATTTCTATCTGTTCACTGTTGATTTCTTTTGTCTTATGATATTCGCTTTAAAAATTGCTATCATTTATATATATTTGTTTTCACAACGCTTCTTTTTATATATCATTTCTGAGTATAATTGAAAAGTTATCTTTCATAAGTATATATAGATGGTATACAATGATGAATGCAATATGCTAATACAACTCTGTTTAATTTCTTAAACAGAGTTATCTTTATTTGTTTCTACACATTTCAATTTAAATAATAATACATTTTCATGGTTATTGTTAAATTGGAACAATCTTAAGTTGTATTCACATATAATTACCCGGGTTAGTGTTAGAATTTCTTTATCAGTATTTAGTTTAAATTAGATAGTTTTATTTCAGTCAATTTAGTCCCATTTCCATTCATCCAAATCAACCCATCACCAACCCATTTATTTATAAGGAAACTGGTCCTTTAAATCCAGTCAGAGCCACCATACCAAACGGAAAAGGAGCTGTCCTAAGGTCCCGACCGGGTGGTTTTCCCCGATGTTTGAAGCAGAGATTTTCTAGGCTTCAACATTTTTGGCGCTAAAAGGAGGGCCTGAGCTATGAATGGCAAGTAAATCTTTACCCACAAGCCATTCTGAGAGAAAAACACCCTCATCAACTTCTTCAATTTCTTCTGAAATACAAAATCCTATAGAAGAAATTGCGAAGAATATTCATACACCCACTACCAAAATCTCAAAATATTCAGACAATCAAAATCCCGAGTCTCCTGAAGTTCAAGATTTAACTCATAAATTGAAAGGATTCTCATTATCTCTAGAAGAGTCTGAAATATCTGAAGGTAGTGTAACCTCAAAATTTGTCTCTTCGAAACCTCTCACTAGGCTTCAAAGTGAAAAACTTGGTATTTCTCCGAAAGAATTCCCTTTACCTAGTAGATTCAAGACAAGAAAAACTCAATCGGAATCAGTAAGTGATATAAGTTCAACATCTAATATTCAAATACCTGTTTCCGAAATCCCAACTCAACAAAGTACAGTTGTTTCCACATCATCTCCTCAATCATCATCTGCTCAATCATCATCAATCTCAACATCATCTATTCCAACAAATTCTATTCAAACACCACCAGTTTCTACTACTCCTCCAATAGTTGTTCCAATAATGGCTAGACCATGGGCTACTCTAGGGGCAGTCAACATGGCTGCACCTTTACATGATTTACCAGACAATCCTGGAAAATGGCTTCCAAAATTTAGCCCAGATCTTAACATTCAAGCTGAAGAACATATCAATAACTTTATGCTGGTTATTAATTTGAATGGAGTCACACATGAAGATGTTGTAGTTAGACTATTCCCTTATACTCTTCAAGGAGTAGCAGGATCATGGTACTTTTCATTACCATCAGGATCCATAACAAGTTGGGCCATTTTTGCAGATCAGTTTTTAACCAAATTTGGAGATGACTGATCAATAGAAAATTTACTCAATGACCTCTCAAATTTGAAGATAGAACCCAAGGAACCCATTAAAGAATTCAACGCTAGATTCAACAAACTCTTGAACAAAATCCACACAGATTCACAACCCAGTGAACAAGTCAGAATTGAATGGTACATAACTGCCTTACCCTCAAACATAGCAATTTTTGTAGATAGAGCTGCAAAACCTACGTTAGCTGAGAATATGAAAGAGGCTATTGCAGTGGAAAAACGAATTATTTCTCTAGAAAAGAAAAATGCTATTGAGGAAAGGAAATCAAAGAAAGTTAGCTTCAAAGATGATTTAAAGAAAAAGGCCAAAGACCCATACGACATGGAAGGTTTACAGAAAGTTCTTAAAACCATGTCAAATGAAATGGTTGAAATTAAAAAACAAGTAGTTGAAACTTCTACCAAGAAACCATTCCGAAATTTCAGAAGAAACCAAGTTGAATCTAAACCTCCTAATGCAATTTCTAATGCAGAATCATAAGAAGAAGAAGAAGAAGAAGATACATCTCTAGTATTAGATGAGGAAGATGAAAATGAAGAAATAGCTGAATTGAATGGAATGTGGGATTTTATTCTCCCTAATTCTGATAGTGAAGAAGCTATGCCTGTAAGTACTAGGAGTAAATCTATATCGGAACCAGTGCAAACAGTTCCTAAAAAGAAAATTACAACTCCAAGTACCAAAGACAAATCTCCTGTAAAGAAAACTTCTCCATTACTTACTCAAAATCAGCCATCTTCTTCTAATCCTCCCACATCAACAACAAATACTTTAGTGGTGTCAGATCCTATGGAGTACAACATTGTTGAAGACATGAAAAAGATCAAAGCCAACATTTCCTTACATGAACTCAGCAAACTAAAACACCAGCAAAAGTTGTTATTGAAAGAATTAAACGCTACACCAATTTCTCCTTTACCAAGTGGTGTAGTTGCAAAAGCAGCTAGGGGAGCTGGTAAGCCACCAGATAAGGTAGATGCTACTGATACTGTGCTCATTGGAGAAAAGTCAAATTCTCAAACTCCTCCTTTTATTTTGACTTATGAGATGTACAATAAAAATTTGCACAATTGTTTGATTGATTCTGGAGCCTCCTCCAATATAATGCCTACTTCTGTCTGTGCCAAATTGAATATCGAACCATAGAAATCAGCAGTTCATATCGTTCAATTGGATCGCTCTAAAGTTCAAGTTGTAGGAGAAATCAATTCAGTTACTATCATATTAGCTTCTGATCCTAGGATTGTCCAAAGAATTGATATTTTGATTGCTGATATTCCTGAATTCTATGGATTAATCTTAAGTAGGGACTGGTCTGCGAAACTTAATGGTTATATCTCAACTGATTATTCACATATGTGGCTTCCCTACAAAGGGAAACCAAATCAAATCAAAATTGAACGAGAAAAACATATGACGCACACTGTCACTGAATTCGAACAACCTAATGAGCCTGTGGCATTCAACAAAAATATTCTTGGAGGTTATTCTGCTGAATCATTTCTGGGAAACTTCGAAGCACCTCAATCACCTTTTTCTGTAAATACTTTTGTTTCTCAAATAGAAAATTTTTCACAATCTGATCCTTCCAGAATTGTAAATATTTCTGATGTAATTGTAGATAAGCCAATAGATAAGTCTTTATTTTGGTCGTTATATTTTGATGGATCAAAGTCTAGTGATGGAGCTGGAGCTGGATGCATCTTAATTGATCTAGATGGTGAGAAAACTATGATGTCATGTAGGTTATCATTTGAGTGTACTAACAATACCGCAGAATATGAAGCCTTGGTTCAAGGACTTTATAAAGCTATAGGGTTAGATGTTAAATACTTGAAAGTCTTTGGTGATTCCGAAATTGTCATAAAACAAGTTAGGAATACTATTCATTGCCTTTCAGGACATCTTAAACACTATCAAAACCTAGTACAAGATCTCACCACTCATTTTTTAGCATTCAATATTTCTCCTATTCCTAGGAATCAGAATACATCAGCTGACTTGTTAGCTAATGTTGCATCTAAACTCCTACCTGCTGAAGATTGCAGTCCTGATAGATTTTCTGTAGAATTAATTTTTCGTCCATCTGTCCCAGACAATGTTACAAACTGGAGAGTATTCTATCATGATCAAGATATTTTAAATTTCATGACTTCAGAGAAATCATATGATGAGCAAATTATTGACGAAGATGATCATGATTTACAAATTGCTTCAAAAGATAATGAAAATCCCATTCCAAAATCTATTGTTAAATTAGAGGATTTATATGACATTAAAGACAGATTCAAGAAAGTCACCAATGCTAAACTTCAAAGTTCCACTTTGAAGTTTGAGTTAGTAAATCTTGGTTCTGATTCTAAACCTCAAAACGTTAACTTAGGACTCAATTTAACACCAGAGGAAAGGAATTCTTTCATTAAACTTCTGAACAAGTATAAAAACGTTTTTTCTTGGAATTATGATGATTTAAAAACGTATGATACTTCGGTTATTCAACACACAATTCCAATGCTTCCTGATATTAAACCTGTTCAACAGAAGTTGAGAAATATTCATCCAAATATCGAAAGTCAAATCAAATCAGAACTTAATAAACTTTTAAAAGCCAAAATCATTTTTCCGGTGAGGCACTCCAATTGGGTTTCCAATATGGTACCCGTAAGGAAGAAGAATGGTGATATAAGAATCTGTATTGATTTCAGAAATTTAAACAAGGCATGTTTAAAAGAAAATTTCCCATTGCCAACCATGGAACAGATACTTCAAAAGGTAGCTGGTTCTGAACTTATGTCCTTTCTCGATGGATTTTCGGGCTATAATCAAGTTTTAGTTCATCCAGATGACAGATTGAAAACAACTTTCAGAACAAAATGGGGAACTTATGCTTATTAGAAAATGCCTTTTGGTCTAATAAATGCAGGAGCAACTTTCCAAAGAGCCATGTACATAGCATTTAAAGGTCTGATCAATAAATCGGTTGTTGTCTATCTTGATGACATAACAGTATTTTAAAAAAAAAGATCCAATCATCTACATGATTTAAAGCATATATTTGAAAGATGTAGAAGGTATGGTATTTCCTTAAATCTGAAGAAATCTTTCTTTGCTTTGGATGAAGGAAAACTCTTAGGATTTTTTGTGTCAAAAGATGGTATATATATTGATCCAGATAGAGTGAAAGAAATTTCTGATATTTCTTTACCTCATAACAAAAAATCCATGCAATCATTTCTTGGATAGATCAATTTTGTTAAAAGATTCATTCCTGATTTTTCTTTAATTGTTTTACCTATGCAAAATATGATCAAGAAGAATTCAGTATTCAAATGGGGGCATAAAGAGAAAGAAGCTTTTGATGCAATCAAACAAGCGATCATTAATGCGCCAGCATTGAATACACCGGATTTTTCTAAAGATTTTACTTTGTATACTTTGGCCACCGAGACATCCTATGTAGCTGTTTTAACACAACTCAATGATCAAAAAATCGAGGCACCAATTTCTTTCTTTAGCTCAAATCTGCAAGGAGCTGAGCTTAACTATTCCGATGTTGAAAAACAAGCCTTTGCTGTGTTTAAATCAATCAAACATTTCAGACCTTTTCTCTTGAAAACACATACAAAAATCATTGTCCCATTCTCTGCAGTGAGGCAATTATTAATTCAAAAAGAAGTAGGAGAAAAGAGAACTAACTGGGTAACAGCCTTACAAGAATATGATGTTGATATTAAACCAGCTAAGATTGTTAGAGGACAAGGTTTTTGCAGATTATTGGCAAGAGCTCATAACATACCAGAAAGTCAAGATTCAAATCAAGATTTTCAAGTAAGTCAGATAAGTGTTACAGATTCTGAATCTCAGTATGCTGATCTTATCTATTACTTGAGAAATGGGTATGCTCCTTCTAATCTCAGCTATAAGAGTAAACACGCTTTAAGGTTAAAGGCTATTAAATATGAGATCATTGATAATGTGTTATTTAGAAAAATTTATGATTCAATTTTATTAAGATGTCTTGAAAAGACTGAAGCTGAAAAGGTTTTGCAGGAATTGCATGATGGACTAGCAGAAGGTCATTTTGGAGGTGATACCACAGCTCACAAAATAATTCGTGCTGGTTATTACTGGCCTACCCTTTTAAAGATACGCATGATTACGTAAGGAAATGCAGAATTTGTCAAACAGCAAGTGGAAGACAAAGGAAACCAGCTTTTCCTTTGCAACCAGTGACTATTGAGCAACCATTCGAACAATGGGGGCTTGACATTATTGGTGAGATAGTACTTCATTCTTCCAAACAACACAAGTACATCCTTACTGCAACTGATTACTTTACAAAATGGGTAGAGGCAATCCCGTTGAAGGTAGCCAATTCTGATGCAATTATTGATTTCATAGATCAATTCATCATAACCAGGTTTGGTGTACCTAACGCTCTAGTCTTTGATAATGCATCTTACTTCTCTAAAAATAGTTTAATAGAATTTGCAGTCAAAAGAGGTTTTAAATTAAAATATTCAGCAAATTATTATCCACAAGGTAATGGTTTGGCTGAATCCACTAACAAAAACCTTATCAAAATCATTAAAAGGACCGTTGATCAAAATCAAAAGAATTGGCACAAATATTTAATCTTTGCATTATGGGTTGATCGTATCACTGAAAAAGCTTCAATAGGGACTTCACCTTTAAATTTGGTTTATGGAAAAGAAGGTGTGACACCATCAAATTTAACTCTTCCATCACTAGCCCTAGTGCAATTTATTGAAGAAAATCCTTCTTCATCCATTCAATTAAGATATGATAAAATCCTTAAACTAGAAGAAGATAGAGATAAAGCAAAAATTATTCATGAAAAACATCAACAGCTTGTAAAATCTTCTTTTGATGCAAGTTCTACCGGCTCAAAATTTTTGTCAATTGGTGATCTTGTTCTGAAATGGGATAAAGCACACGAAGAAAAAGGTAAACATACCAAGTTTCAGAAAATGTGGCTTGGACCATTTCAGATCGTTGAGAAGATAGGCTCAAATACATTCATACTCCAAGATCTAACAGGTAAGAGAGAATCTCTTCCTGTAATTGGGCTTATCTTGAAAAAATTCTTTTCATAAGGAGGTAACCCCTTCTTAAACTGTACATATTCCTTTCTGCAGAGTTTTGACTGTTTTTTTTCAAATAAAGGTTGTTAATGAGTCTCTAATTGACTGTTTACTATTTAAGAAAATTTCTTCGGAAGAATATTATAAATATTTATTTTGTGTAAATAAGAATTTTTAGAGTAATGATCACAGTTTTTGGATAGTTTAAAATAAGATGTTAAACTTTGAAAGATTATTCCAATCATTTGCATGATATTTTGAAAACTTGAGAAGAATGTAAATTATCATAAGTTTATTAAGCAGAGAAAGGTTATCTATCAAAGTAAAGATTTTTTTCAAAGTTTTGGAACTCAAAAAACTCTGAAAAATGTCATCCATTGATTCTTAAGGATAAAACTATTTCACCCCATCCATTTAAGTTGTGATTTTTTAGAAAGTAATTCTAAGAAATTATATGAAAATTTAAGAGATAAGAGGTCTCATTATGAGCCGACTTACCATGTTCATAAGAAGTAATAAAACTGACATTACCAATACTGCATACCAAAACAGAGTAATGGCTTATAAATATAAGACAAGGGGTCTCATCACGAGCCGGCTTGTTCAGTTTAATTATAACTAGTGAATGGCATTGTTATTAACTGGCTACCAAACTAGAACAATGGCTCTTAAAATAAAAAATAAGTAAAAGACAAAAACATGAGATAATAAGTCTTATGAATTTATCTTTTAAAAAGTCATAATTTTAGTTGGATGGGACAATGAATGGTTAATGGTTTAAAGGTAACCCTGTCGAGACTATGAACGTTTACTGGCAGCAGAGGCAATACCTATGGCAATAGAGTATATTATAAAACCAAAACTTGGAGAAATCCACTTACTTCATTATTAACACCAATCAAAGCTTGAGATAACCCAAAAATGTTCTTATTCTTAAGGAATTAGAAAGAAATTGTGAATGATTTTTTATTTTTTCTTCATAGTTACATTTTATTTGAATTATCCTAAGGTAGTTTTCATTATCTTTAAAAATATTTATTTACTAAAGATATAGTGTTCATTTTATTTTTTCAGAGATAACTGTTTCTTTCAGTGAATCGCCAATTGTTGTGACCAGCAACAACCCCCCTTTTATTTAATATTAGTAATAATACTAAATAAATGAGGACCCTTAGTTAAAAAATCCAAAAAATCAATTAGGATTTGTTTTCCTTTTCAAATAAAACTTTCTATCATAAACTTAGAGAAATCCCTTAGAAAGAACATTAAGAAACACTTAAGTTTATGATAGATTACAATAAAATTTCTCTTTAAACAAAATAGCGCATCCATAGCAAAATGGTATATATCTTTTATAAAACTGAAAATGCGATTTTGCGATAATGCGATCCCAAAAAAGCCTATACAATAAACATATTGGTCGCAGATCGCATAGCGTAGAAAACAGAAATGATAAACGAATACCTTTTGCGCTATTTACAATTTTGCGCTTTTGCGAGATTTGCGATATGCGCTTTTGCACTATTGCGCACTTCGCGCTTTTGCGCTATTTTACATAACTGCGATGGCTTCATTTTGCGATATTGTGATATTGCGACATTGTGATATTGCGATATTGCGCAGCAAATCGTAGATCGCAATGTCGCAGATTCATGTAGGCGCGTTGTTCAAAGGCAATCTTCCCATATATCAAATCTGTTATGCGCTTTAATGATTAGATTAAATGATTGGATTGACAATTAATGGTAAATGAGATTTTGTTTTGATTGAAAGTCGTTTCACGATTAAAATAATATATTTCATCCGCCTTCGCATTTAAAACAGTCTCATCACCTTTCTTATGCCATTACTCTCATTTAACTCGTAAAACGCAGGCACGAAGGAGCAAACGTCTATACAAAGCTTTCACTAAATACTATGGGTAAGAAGGAGAAGAGCTCGAATTCTGAAAACAGAGAACTGGCTTCACTATACACAGACACTGCTTGTAATAAGGATGCTGGTATATCCACTTGGGAAGGAATGTATAATCTGTTAGAAGAAGAAAATCCTGTGGTAATGAAAGTGGTGACTACAGCAGGTTCTAGTAATACGTTTGAAGCAACCCTCAAAGAACTGGCTTGTTCATTTCTGCATAGGATAGCGGCAAGGCCAAGGATTCTCCAATATACGGACATGGTGAAATGGGTGCTGGACAGCACCGATATTTCAGACAGACAATTCAGAACTCCAGCTCAAGAGCTAATCGGGTCATTCACCACGGAAGATCTGAGACTAATGTATAAGTTGCCGGAACCTCAGGCGACTTACAATAAACAATTCATGGAAGATTTTGCCAGAGAGCATGCAAATATGGCAGAATGCACAAAGGAGTGGACCAAAAGAAGTGAACCATTGAAGAAAAACAAACAAGGTATGTACAGCACGGGTTCACTTACCTCTCCTTACTGTTTCACTGCTGCCATGTTATGCAGGCTTTTTGGAAAGCCTGACATAAATATGATCTTGCCTGAATGGCTCCCTTTGTTGAATGCGGCCGTTAATTCTACAATTGTAGACTGGGCCAAAATCCTATCTGATAATTTGACCACTGCTATTTTTCACTACCGGTCCAAACGAAATATTTCTCAGCGGGTTTATCCGCCTTTTTATTTATCTGCTTATGTCATGGACGCTATCTGTTATGTCTCTAAATTCCCTGTGATGGGTTGGCAATGGACTATCCACGATCCTTTGCCTATTCATGTATACCATAAAGAACTATGGGAGTCTAAGTTTGTCCCCCATTTTTACCAAATTTGTCATGGAATAATGCTGCCATTGTACAGAACATTGCATAATAAGGATGCCCCAAGGTTACCACCAGAAACAGAGGTTGACATTCTCCCCGTCGCGAGATGGTTTGGAGAAGAATTTTTCACTTATATTAGGGTTTTTGGAAGTTATGATTCTCCCCATGTTTTACCCCTATATGTTCCAGATAGACTTGTAGCTCAGGAAATTGCTTATTAGACCTGTGGCCAAGGAGGTATAACAAAAGATTTAAAAGAGAAGAAAAAAGGCATTTGGCCATAATTTCCCGTAAAATGTGGAACATTTTCACTGTTCGATATTGGTCATGCATTCCAAGAGATAGGCAACATTACATGCCTACAGCTGTTCAAATTTTCGAGAAGGTTATTCGACCCAAATGATATTGTTAAGAATTTTACCAATGCAATCAGAGTAAGGGAATTTTCCGGGGAACAGGATCCTTTTGATGATATGTTCCAAGCAAGAAATTCATTCAAAGAATTTTTGAATTCAGCTCAAATGCAGTTATCTCCGAAAGAATTCCAGGAATTCAAACTTTACAGAGAAAGAAGACTAACTCCTATTCCTTTGGAAAATCTACGCTTAGAGCCCGCAAGGGAGCAAACTCCTAGTGTTAGTCTTAACGGCAGTTCAAGTATAGATAAATCTAAATCAAAATCTGATAGAGAGACTTCTGAACATTCCAATAAGTCTAATGAAAAGGAAGACACAATGGAAGAATCCATGAAAGATTCTGCGCAATCAAAAGAAACTACTCAACAGCAAATTTTGACTTCTCAATAGACAGATCCTCCTCCAACCAATGTACAGCAACAGCCAGTCATTATTGAATTAGGCAAAGAATGGGAAACCTTCAACCAATTGATTAATGTAGAAGGACAGAATGTACAGACCCCTGTCCAGACAACCAAAGTTTTGAACACATGAACAAGCAGCACAGTCACAGTGACAGAGCACATACCAATCACACCCTCCTCTGAAATTGTACTTAATGTGGAGGACATTCCTCCTCTAGATGTATTCTACAGCCCAAAATACAAAGCAGTAGTGAAGAGACAGAGGAAAAAGAGAAAGTTAGAAAGTTCAATTGCTACTGAAGTAGAACAACTAGATGTATTGTGGAAGGATCCTTCCACAGAGGCTTCTGAGAATCTTACTAAGTTATCTCAAATGACAGGGGCCTATGCTTCTGCAACAATTGACAAAGAATTTGAGATACAACTTTTGTTGAATGAAAAAGAAGAATAGATAAAAGTTCTACAACAGCAATTGCAACAGGTACAGGCCAATAATGAAGCACAGTTGAAACTTGAAGAGATACAACAACAACTTCAAGAAATGCAAATAGGACATCAAAAAATCTTGGCTGATAAAGACAAACAAATACAGATTATCCAAGATCAGCATAAAGATGATCCTAAGCTTCCAGAATTCATTTTAGAAACTATCTCTTTGAACAATCAACTACTGCAACAAGAGGAAGTTTTCTGCCAAAAAAATCTTGCAATGGAATTCTTTGTGCCAAGAGAGCGATAAAATCACAAATCATGTCGTAGATTTACGAAATGATTATGATTTGATTAATGAAAAGATCAATGATTATCTGGCATGGCAAAAAACAGAAGAAGGCAGAAAAGCTGGTGCACCCATTATTAATGAAAACCATAAAGAAATATTGTTCAATAACTGGGATGCACAAATCAGAAGGGCAGAGAAGGCAGCAGAGGAGGCGGCTACAGCGGCAAACACTCTTACTGATTGTGTAAATGACAATTTACACAAAGCAAATTTAATTTCAGAAACTGTTCCAGGATATCTCCCACAGGCACATCAACTGCAAACATAATGGAGGCAAAAGACAGAAGAAAGAGCAAAATCAATTCAAGGGCTGACAAGATTAAATTGGGACTCATACTGGGCGTACTTGGTAAAGCCACACAGTCTGAACAGTGCGCTTAATTGTATTATCAATGCTACAGAGAAAATTACGCCTACACTTGCCGACTCTATCTTTTCAGGACAATTGAATGCTGAAGTCGGTCAACCACATCTTCTCAAAACTATGCTAGATGCCTGCAAGTTTAAAGATCAAGTTCATATATAGTTAGATTTAGTTTTAATTTTACTGTATTTTAGCCTAGGAAAAGGACGGTCATTGAACCGAATCCTCAATTTTTGTAATAGACTATTTTTAGATTTAGTTAAGTAGTATTTAAACCCTTCTCATGCATTTAGAGAAGGGTCCTGGATCTTAATATTTTTTGACTTGGAGATTGCATTTCTGTACTCCATTGTCTTATATATTTTTAAAAAGGATCACATCTGGTGATTTTTATGCGGAATTATCTTTGAAGTGTTTCATTTCTGTACCTTGGAATTTGATTTTGCATCAGAGTTACTGGATTAGAGTATCAGATTTCATTTGAAAGTCTTCAAGATGAATAAGGTATTTCTATCTGTTCACTGTTGATTTCTTTTGTCTTATGATATTCGCTTTAAAAATTTCTATCATATATATATATTTGTTTTCACAACGCTTCTTTTTATATATCATTTCTGAGTATAATTGAAACGTTATCTTTCATAAGTATATATAGATGGTATACAATGATGAATGCAATATGCTAATACAACTCTGTTTAATTTCTTAAACAGAGTTATCTTTATTTGTTTCTTCACATTTCAATTTAAATAATAATACATTTTCATGGTTATTGTTAAATTGGAACAATATTAAGTTGTATTCACATATAATTACCCAGGTTAGTGTTAGAATTTCTTTATCAGTATTTAGTTTAAATTAGATAGTTTTATTTCAGTTAATTTAGTCCCATTTTCACCCATCCAAACCAACCCATTTAGTTATAAGGAAACTGGTCCTTTAAATCCAGTCGGAGCCACCATACCAAACGGAAAATGAGCTGTCTTAAGGTCTCGACCAGGTGGTTTTCCCCAATATTTGAAGCAGAGATTTTCTAGGCTTCAACACAACGTTAGAAGGAAAGGCTAGGGTCTGGTATGAATGGTTAGAACCTCAGAGTTTGTTTTCTTTAAAGGACATGCACCAAGTATTTTACAAGAATTATAAAGGAAACTCTCCATCCTTATCATGGGACTGTTGTGATCAATCTCAGAATATCATACAGTACCTGTTAGACATTGATAAGGATTTGGTTAATACGCAATCTGAAGATCTGTTGACAGCCATTCAAAAATTTCATATGCATCCTAGCTATCACAAGAACATGGGTGAATCGGCTGAGGAAGAAAACAATCAAGAGACTGTGGAATTTCTTCAAGGTATTCTTGAAAATTCAGATGTTGATTTATCATCCCTGATAGTTGAGGCTCAAGATGACACCCTGCCTCAAATCCAGTCTTCAGAGGAAACAGAGAGCTGCTGCACTTCTGCACAAAGGGACACAAGACCATCCGCCCCTTTGACAGAGGAAGAAATAGATCAAATCATCAATAGACAGCCAGCCTCTGAAATTTTTTACAGATCAGAAATTCTTGTCCATTCATCTGATGAGCTTTATTGTACAGAGTTGGAAAGCTCACATCTAAATCAGAATGAAGAAAAATATGCTGACAATCCAGTATATCTGATTGGTAACATTACTTACATTCCTGATTCCCCTGTCTTTGATCTATCTGATGATGATGTTATCCAGATGGATGATGATCTTGCAGGGTCATCGTTAGTAGATTTATGGGAGGAAAATCATTTCCATTTACTTCCAGAGAGTAATGAGCCAATGCAGGCTATTTATGATACTGATGAAGAAAGCTTTAAGAGTGCAGAACAGGGTGAAGGATCTCTAGATCTTTGCTTCACTCCATTACAACTCATCAGTAATGGTTTTCACATGATTGGAGGTCAGCAGCGTTTCATCTTAGATGATGAAGAGGAAAACAAAGAAGAGGTTCTTGAGCAGGATGTGAATAACGAGCTTTCTCTTGAAAAAGAGGAGGAAATGGAACAAGACCCTGCTCAAGAATACATGGATCTCTTCACAGAGCTCAGCACACCAGAGCAGAATATATCAGAGCTCCAAGAGGACAACACTGCCATATATGACGAGTCCTCCAGTTCATAAGATGAAGAAGATTCTCTTTCTCAAGAGAGTCTTATTCTTGATCCAGTGGAAGAAGAAGAGATCCTGGTTGAAGCCAGCCTGCCAAATATTCATAGCCAGGTATCTTTTCATGATCCTTATGCACATTTCCTGCATACATTTGAAGAAGGATCAAAGGTCTTGTTGAGCAGTATGTTGCAAACAGTAAGAAAATTTTTCAAGGCTACTGTTATTGAACCAAAAGAGTGGGAGCTGCCCTGCCTATCCAGCCTGCTCAAGGAGCTGAGTAGAAAGGACCAGCCATGGGATCACTTGATGGATTGGTTGCATTGGAAGACAATGTTTGTAAGCTAGACTTGTAAATACTCTAGTTAGAGTAGGGTAGGTAGGAAAAGCTCAATAAAGCTCAGCCTGTGAGTATGTAGTTAGTAGTTTTTGCTTCTGCAAAGTCCAGCAAGTCAGACGGCCTAATCCTGGCTTGACTGTTTTTCAATTTCCAGTCTTAGAATGTAGGAGAAGAAATCTGTTGGACAGTTTAATCCTGACAGATATTAGATTAGGTAGAGAAGCATATGAGGCCAACAGTCTAATCTGGCCTCATGGAGAAATAAGGGTAGATTTAGAATGGGCTGTTTTTGCTTTTGTTTTGAAGAATAAGATGTAAAGGGTCTGCTAGCTCAAATGCACCCTAAAGGAAGAAAAAATGCTAGGATTGTAGTATGGGTAGGTAGTTTGATTGAGAAATGTTTTCTACTGATGTAACATATGAATATTGTGGCAGCTGATCAAAGAAAGGGATGTGCCAAGCAGCAGGCAACTGGCCTACTCCAAAGATTATTTTTGGTTTCTTCACTCCTTCAAGAAGAAGCCATCCCCATGTGGAGCCACTGTTAGCCCCCCTATGAAATTATTGACAAGCAAGCTGGGGGCTATATCATTTCGGAGACCTTCAAGGAATGCATCTCCCCTGAAGACACATCATCCTTGAGGTCTTCTGCAGGCCTTTGATTTTCTGAAAAATTCCCTATGCTGACTTCCCATCTAAGGCCTCACTGGTTATGAATACTGCTCCTAAAAGACCAACATTGCTCCTCATACTCCTGAAAAACACCACTTTTTTACCTCTTTTCCCCTTTGACAAAGTCCCTCTTTTCCCCTTTTTATTTTCCCTATTAACTCCCTAAATCCCCTCTAAGAATCCCTACACCCTTTTTTTTCTCAAATCCCCCTCTTTTCCTCTATCGTTACCCCCCCTTAGGCCTTGGAATGCATTAAAACGGGCTAAAACCCGCTTTAAAACTTTATAATAAGTCCTCGGCCCCTTTTCCGCTACCCCCGCACCTTTCCTCCACGTGACCTGGGTGCTATGACCGAATGCTACCCCTTAAGGCGCTCATCGCAGATCGCACACATCGCATATCGCAGTTTCATTGTATATATTCGATTGATCCATCGCAAATATTTGCGATGCGATCCGGTCGCGTCGCAATTTCTCCATCGTCGATTCCCGTGCGAACCCAACCGTCATCACACTTCCCAATCATTTCCCCTTCCTCAATCGCAATCGCAAGTTATAAGTATGCGTCCCTCTCGTCCATCACGATTGCGATTCCCCGACTAACTCTTGGCCAAATGTTGGGTTTAAGATCCAATGGCTCAAAGCAAATCGCTATCCGCATCCAGCTGGGTTCCTCCTCATCGCATTTCACTGCCTTCCCTTCACATTTCTTTGTATTTTGTTCGAAGTCCAAAGTTTAAGACTTTACACTAAAGTCTTATGTTTCGCAAATGTTTCCGCCCACTTTCATATATCATTCCGCTGCTTGATCCCCACCGTTGATCTTCGCTCCTAGGCCACGATCTAACGGTCTGCACTGCATCCGGCCAGCAAACCCTATTATTCGTAAGTCTTCACCAGTTCATTGCATTTTGTCACCATTGTTGGGTGAAAGCCACCATTCCGCCGCCGCGCTATCATATTTTTCACCCTCCGCTCCACCAGTCTTCCATTGCATTGATTTTCTATACACAGTTGTGAGTTTCTGCAAAGTACAAGAGTTGAAACACCGCCATAATTACACAGTATGGATGCAGCAGTAAGTTTCCCACTGACAGAGGCAAGGAATTTAATGAAGGGCAGGTGTCCACACCAGCAGAATGTCTTCTTTCGAAGAAGGACGGATTGCCCCTACCGCTTGATTATATGCCGTGCTCCAGAGGAGATCTCCGCTCAAAACGCAGTCCAAGGAGATCAGAGCATTTGCTGCTCAAGTACGGCGGACCATTCCGTTTTTCATTACCATTTTGTTTATTCTGAAGTGCCTACACCCGAGAATGCATACGAAACATACGGGAATTAATGAAGCTGACGAACCCTTCTTTTCTCCAAGGTGCCAAAAATTAAGGCTTGAGGTTCAAAGCAGAATGGGCTTGGTCCTTTCCTTCTTTTAAATTTAATGTTGTATTTAGTGTTCTACCTACTTCCTCTCCTCTTTTTCGGCTATAAAAACTATGAGGAAGTTGTTGTAAAGGTGTATGATGAGTTATCGAGAGAAAAGTAAGCAGTTCACTCTGAATAAGAACTTTGTGTATAATTGTAACGTAGGCGGAGTGAGACAGATGTATCCAGATTGAATGAACAAGTTATTGGCTACGCTGTACCTGATTGGTGTTGATGTTTAAGATGATGAGCACATTTCTTTGGATCATGATCTAATGCTGCGGTGATGTTTTTCTATCTCTGTGTTTATTTCATTTCATTTCAGTTCTTCTGGCTTGCATCAGAAATTTGGTACAGGATTTACCCTTGATAGGTACCCTATACTTCTGCTCTCCTTGCCTTTAATGTTTTTCTGCTAATGTGTTATGTGAAGATTGATCTCAATTGATTTAACCAGTGTAGTGGATGATATTGCCTGCTAGCTGATGTATGAATTGATTGAATCTGTTTTTAGATGTGCTTGTTAGGATTTAGTTGAATGCGTTGGGAACACTGGGAGGTCTAGAACTATGTATCTTCCTCACTAGGATCTTTCCATTCCATTAAGCCTTTCTAAGTTCCCTTGTGCAGCCTCTGACTGTGTCCAAGTAGGTCTAGAGTTAAATGACCTCTGACCTGATCTATAGACAGAATTAGATGGTTCTCCTTCTTTCTCTTTCAGTCTTTGATGTTCCATACCACCTTATCACTTTAGGATCGAAGGCTTTAGATGACTAGCCCAACTGAAAGCTTGCATGTTGAATAGCAAGTAAATCCTTTCTTGACTCCATTGCCCAATGGACTTGGTATTCCATGGACTATTTCTCCTCTGTCTATATCCTTTGTTGCCTGGCCTTGTCTCATGACGAACCCTTCCTTCCTGATTCTCAACAACCAAACTCTAAATCAAACAAACAAACCCTGTGCCTATAACTAGCCTAATATCTTAAACTTGAGCTTCAAAGCCATATACCTTGACTATTATAGAGAGATCCCTCTCTGGACCTAGGAGGGCTAGATCCTAAGGTCTGACAGTGGTTCTATGTTGTCTCATCTTTTGGTATTGCCAATATTGCCAAAACATGGGAACCCCAACAGGGGCAAAGAGGAGGTATCTACTTCTAATCAGGACAAAGATTCAGACAGAATGGAAGACCCTGAAAAGTTTACAAAAATGCATCCAGATTTCATGGCTGAGTGTCGAGATGGCTTGGCAAGATTAAAAGTGGAGGACCTTCCACGGATGGTTCTTCTCAGCTCAAGTTTCCAGCCTGTGCTTAAGAAAATATTTCTAGAATTGATGGTTGAAAGATACGAAGCTGAGATCGAACTCTTGAACTCACAAAAACAATCATATCAGTTCAGAGACTTCAGAACCTTTTTGGAAAGTCCCCCTCCCCCTAAAAGAGATGAGATGCCACTGCCTATAAAAGTACAAGAAGAAGATGATCCGGTTCTCAAGAGCCACATTGAAGACGCAGTGGAAGATGCAGAAATCAAAGCTGCCCAGGATGAAAACAACCTACCAGTCATGGCAGGCCAAAAAGAGGAAAGTGTAAATCATGTGTTCATTGATCCCGTGGCAGAGTATATGGAGGCCCTAATCAGTCCAAATTCTCCAGCATTGATCCTTCGCAAGGGCCAGATTCATCAAGAGTGGTCACCACTGATGGTGACCGCTTTTTTGAAGAACCACATGTAGAGCACCCTGTGGTTATCTCTGACAAGCAGTCAGTGCTCCGATCCCTTTTTGTTACTGCTTGACTGGCTACACTGGAATTATTGTATCACCTAAAAGCACCAGAGGTTTCCAAGTAGAGTAGGGTAGGTAGGAAAAGCTCAATAAAGCTCAGTCTGTGAGCATGTAGTTAGTTGTTTTTAATTTATGCAAAGTCCAGCAAGCCAGACAGTGTAATCCTGGCTTGACTGTTTTTCAATTTTTGTCTTAGAGTGTAGTGAAGAAATCTGCTAGACAGTCTAACCCTAGCAGGTATTAGTTTAGGTAGAGAAAATGTGAGACCAACAGTTTAATCTGGTCTCATGGAGTAATAAGGGTAGAAGTAGAATAGGTTTATTTTTCATGTTTGCAAAATTGTGAAATTATTCAAGAAGGTCCCAGAAGAATATGAGGAGTTGTACCTGAAATTATTTTAGTCTTATAAAGAGGTGTTTGCATGGTCATATCAGGACCTGAAAACTTTTGACATCAGCATAATGCAGCATACAATTCCTCTAAAGGGAGAACCTCAATTTCAAAACTAGGGATTGCAGAATGAGAAGATACAAGGAAATGTAGACAGTGAGGACTTTCTGGGTCTTGTAAGAGTCTTAGGATTTCTGAGGAAAGAAATGGTGACTCAATCATCAAGTAAGACCATTGGGTCTTATGATTTCGAAGCTGACAATTTGGCTGTGTTGGCACGTATTGCAAAAGACAATCTATCTTTGGGGGTTGCCTTGGATACAGATGAACTGCTACAGTGATAGAAAATCAGAATGTTATTCTGATAGAAGATGAAAAGTAGAAGTGCTAAAGAGCAGGGTCTCTACAGAAGATGATCAAGTGGTCTGCGTAGTTCTCGACACGCTCAGGGATGAACGTGCCGTCCCCAGGTGGAGCCAATGTTGATCATATAAGCCCCCTAGCAGGTTCTGGCCAGTAACCTCACTTAAACCTTTCAAACCCCCTCTTTCTTCCCTAAGAAATCATTTTTCTGCCTATCGTTGCCATCTCTGACTCCCAAATTACATTATAAAAAGGCCGAAATCACACATTTTAACATATTTAAAAGCCTAGCCCCTTCGGCCCTGGCCCCTTCTATCTTTTTCTACACGGGACCTGGGCGCTAGAACCTGGCGCTAGAAGGAGGGAATATGCACGGCAAGGGTCCCAATACAAAGCAAAAGGGAAAAGGTATGGTGTTAATGGCGCAAAATGAAATTATCAAAAGGCTTGCCGACTTTACAATATCCACGTGACAGAGTTGTTAGTATGGAAAATTCTGCCGGGGTCGAGAAGCGTACGGGGGGAGGGGCCCATACTCCCATGGAATCACGGTGACGTGTCCTCCACCATATCACTATCCCATGTGCTCACCGCCATGTCACCATCCCATAGGCCTTTGTCATATGTTCAGCCGTTCCCTGTATATTCTGTCGGAAGGTCTAATGCCAAGTCTCTGCGTTTAAATCTCTTGCGATCCGCCATCTCACCGTACTGCACTGTAATTCTCAGTGGTCCCCACTCCTTCACCGCCCGATCGCACAATCCACCGTTGATCTTCCTGCTAGATCAGATGGCCCAGCGTTAATCGCAACCCTGCCCTCGATTGCAATCGCACTTTCCAAATGCTACTCCTTTCCACCCATGCGATTGCGATTACCCGATACGATCTCAGCCATCTGTCCCTCCGTCAGATCCAACGGCCATCACTTAATCGCCCTCCACCCGCGCTGGGTCCCACTTCGTACGATCGTTCCCATCTCATTTCCATTGCATTTCATGCATTCTCTTTGTATTTCCTCTTATATCCAAAGTTTCATATTTCACATTAAAATGTAATGTTCCATATCCATTTCGCCCATTTTCATATATCATTCCACTGTTTGATCTCCGCCGTCGATCTTCGTCACCAGATCATGATCGAATGGCTCACGCTCATTTCTACACCAAACCCTATTATTCGCTGTTTTTACCGCAACAATGCATTTTTCACTATTATTTCATCCAGAAACACTGTTTCACCACCGCCGCGCCATTGTTCTCCACCCTCCGTGTCCATCCTCCCTCCCGTGCATTGGATTTCATAACTAAGTTCCGTGTTTTGCAGGGTGCAAGCAGCGTAAAACCGCCATGATCTACAGTCTCTGTTACAGTTACAGAGAGCACAGGAAAGGACCATATTCAGAAGTGAAATCATGGAGAAAGGTCCAGTAAGTCAGAAGGAAAACGTGGAAGCGGCAAAGAGTATCAGTGGGTAGCAAATAATTCAGGGCACACAATAGAAGATTTTGAGCCTTAACTCAGTAATTTAGAGGCAGGGTACTGGTCAAAGGCATCATGAAACGCACGGAAGGCTCAGCACACAGAAATCAAAACTATCGAGGTCCCATATCAGCAGATTTGTTTTAAAGGACAAAGCGCCCATATTGTTTCCATATTTTACCGTGTTCCTGAAGAAAGTTCTACCCTGATCATAGTCTGAAGCTGTCAAGAGCATTTGTTATGAAGTATGGCTAGCCTTTGTATCAATATTTCACTTTCTTGTTCATTCACCAAAAGTACTACAAAGTACTGCAGCCAGGTACAACAGAGACATACTTGGAGTAAATGGAAGCCTGATGAAGACCATTCTTTCCTCGAGAGAGTACCGGAGATAAATGCGGTGAGTTTAAACAAAATGGGCTTCGGCCCTCTTTTTCTTCTGAGTTTTAATTCTACATTTAGTTTTCCACCTACCACCTCTGCTCCTCTCTCAGCTATAAAAACCATGAAGAAACGCATTGTAGAGGTTCTAGATTTATCAGAAAATTGTGCAATAGGAGAATTTTTGTATACATTTTGTAGGAACTCTTGTATGAAGGCTCAGAGCCCGTTGGGTTTTAGTGAGGAGGAGTTCTATCTGTAATGAGGATTCTGGTCTTAGGTATTTCACAGTGTGTAACTTCTCCTTTTATGTTTTAATTTAATGTTCCATCTTGTTTTCATCCATCTTTCTTGTATCATGTTTTGGAATGCGAGTGGCTCACTGGTTTGTTATGGATTTATCCTAGTTGATACCCATTTTTGAATCAGTCAAGCGCTTTAAATATGGCTCATGCATGATATACTGTTCCATTTTCATCTCAACCATACTTCTGCTATACTAGTTTATTTGGGAGGGTTTTTTTAAAACGCTATTTTCATATATGGATTCTTAAATTGGTAAGCCCATATATAGGGATATTGTGTATCTGGATATCATCTCAATGACAGCTCGTATCCTCTCACTTTTCCTTACACAGTAAACACCTTCAGAATATATATCTCTGTGAAGTATTTCTGAACCGACCCGCATTACAGTAAATTGTCTCTGAATTGTCTGATGCTTTTGTATTAGAGTTTTACACTTTGCCTCTGCAGTATCTCTTTTCTTATGTCAAGTTTCTGAGAGTTTGGTTCCATTCAAATTAATTCCTTGTTTACAAGAGATAGCATGAGAGCCTTTTGCTGATAACTCCCCATGTTATATTACACGCTCCTTGCTATATAAGATGTCCTAGGCACTGGTCTATCAAAACTCTAGGCTATCTCTAGGAGCGACAACAGGGCCCAACCAATGTGCCTCAGCTTCTCTGCTGTTGTCATTCTTTCCTTTTTGTCATTTAGCTAGTTTTTCTTCTGCCATCTAAGTTAAGTTTGCTTCTGATAAGTTTCATTGTTGTTTAATTTTTTGTGCTACTGTATTTTTTAATTGCTTATACGTAGTAAATAGAGGAAAAACTCCAAAAAATGTGGTCAAGTCCCCCCTCTCATCTCTATCAATAGAGTTCGAGTAGGGTAGACCTTCCCAGAAGCCAAAATTTCTTTCTGTTTGAGTTTTGGGAAGAAATTGTATTACCAAGTCCAAGCCTTTCTTTCACTGTTTTATCACGCATTTCTGTCTATTTCCCGTGCATAATCCGCAGGTGTGTTTCATTTATGAGCATTTCTCTTACGCCTCCATTCCCCCCCTTTCCTTCTCATCTTAATGTTGTAGTTACCCTTTTTCCTAACACACTTAAGCCCTTCAAGCCTTAATTTTTTGTTTCTCTCCGTTCACGACTGCCTTACCTTTTTTTTATGCAAAACACGTGAAAAACCATTCAAAACCACCGAAAATATGACCTCCGCATTTTATCCTCAAGTCTCCCACCACCGTACGTCGCACTTCGCAAATCAAAACATTTGGCTTTTACCTTTAACACTTACCGCTCATTCCTTGCGATTGCAATATTGTGAAATCACAAATCGCACTTTGCACCACTTACCTTTTACCTTTAACAATTACCTCTCGTTCTTTGCGATTGCGATATTGCGAAATCACAAATTGCACTTCGCACCGTTTACCTTTTCTCTCTTAACACTTACCGCTGGTTCCTCTGATTGAAATATTGCGAAATCAAGCCCTGCTATCGGTCCCACCACCACGTCACCATCGCAAATCGCACTTCGCATCCCTTAGCTTTTACCCTTAACACTTACCGCTCATTATTGCGATTGCGATATTGCGAAATCGTAAATCGCAAATTTCATAGTCTAACTTTTCGCATAATGCTTACCCCTCATTCCGTCGATTCGACAACTTCGCCACGTCACTCATCGCACTTCACAGAACATACCACATCCCAGATTGTAGCCCGCAACTTTTACTGCGTCGCCAATCGTACTTCGCACATTTTAGTTCATTCTTGTTAATCATTGTCGTTATTCCTTTAAACTTGTGATATTGCGATTCATGACCCGCAACGTCACTCATCGCACTTCGTACTTTATACAACTTAGTTCATTCTTGTTAATCCTTACCACTATCCCTTTAAACTTGCGAAGTTACGAATGCGACATCGCACATCGCAACTTTTGTCCTCCATCACACTCCGCCATTGCATTTTTGAGTTATGTCCGCTCCAAAGTCATTTCTCACGCTATCATAAATTTTTTTAAGGGTTTAACCCCCTCTTTCCGCTTCCAAACCTTGTTTCATGTGTTAAACCCCCCATTAGCCTCTTTTAACCCTTTAACACATATTTCATTAAAATTGGAAATTTTTTATTACAAGGACATTAATAGAATTGAGTTTTTTGGTTATTTTGAAATTCTAGATCGACTATTTAATTCTAAATTTAATGAAATGTGTGTTCTTTTCTTCCCTCCACGCTGCAAATTAACTCTTTTTTATTAGAATTAAGTCATGGATAGCCTAGTTGCATGGATAAAATCATGGTAGATAGATCATAGGATAAGTAGAGTGCATTTAGCCGTTTGGCCAAGTTAAGTGTGGTTTAGGATTAGTTTACTTTCTGCTATTTGTTTTATGCAAATTAAATTAGTTTTCTTTCTGTCATTTATTTTTAGCAATTTAATTTAATTTCTTACAGTCATTTCCTTCCTGCACATTAAATTAGCTCCATTTCTGTCATTTCCTTTCTGCAATTTAGTTTAGTTTAATTGAAGTGTGACAGACTTCACTGAGAACCCCTAGAAGTAGCACCCTTTCGTAAAGCAGAAGAGGATGACATGAACATAATGCATTTTTTGTGTATATAGCACTGTCACCTCAAAGTTTGTACGAAACCCGGGTTGATAAAGTAAAGTAGGGCAGCCCCTGGGAGTTGCAGCACTCTTGGTGCAATACCAGGGCTTACCAATTTTTGGCGTTGTTGCCGGGGAGGTGTCTAGTCAATGCTTTGATTCTGATTTAGCATTATTTTCTACTTTCCTTTTTCATGTTGTTTCCGAAAGATTGAAAAATACAAAAAAATATGTTTTTCATGCCTCATAGGAGTAGGGATACTCATAATATTTTTTTTTTTAAATACTTCTCGAACACCAACCCCCCCAACTTGACCATGTGGTGTAGTAACAACCACATCACCATACACTTTTGAAGGAAAAAGAGATGGATGGATGTGATGATAATGAAGAATATCTTATTGGGTTTCCCATTCAAGATATGGACATCAGTGTACCTATGAAGAACATCCCTCCATATTTCCTTCCCAACTTCCATGGTATGAGGATAGAGGATCCAGAAATATTTCTCTTTGAATTTGAGATACGTTGTAGGTATTATGGCTACTTATCACACACTCAAAAATTGAGATTGTTTCCTGCAAAATTGAAGGATAGAGGTCTTAAATGGTTCATGAATCTGGGTACTAATTCAATAAGATCATGGAATGATATGCAAAAGATATTCCTAGAAAAATATAATGATCGTGATCTTAGAGAAGAAATTTTTAGAATGAACGAAGAAGAAGATGAGAGCCTTGAGGATCTAATAGAGAGATTTATGTATAATGTTAAGAGGGAAAAAATGCATCATCTAGGATTTGAGACACTAAAAACCCTCTTACATAGAAAAATTAGGGATGAGTGGATTGATCGCCTTAATCTCATGAGTAGAGGAGATGTATACCAATTTTCATTTGAAGAAATTTGTGAAACATGCAAGCGCATATCAAGAGGAAGGGAAAGCGCAAGTAAATCAACATCAACATTGGTAAGGCAAGATGAACTTGGAAATTTTCTTGATAACTACCTGTACCACCATTTCCGAACCCACACCATGAAGTATCTCAACCCACTTACAATGTTGAGGTAAAACACTACCAAACATATCCTCTTGATCTAAATGGTTTGCATCTTAGTTCAAGAAAGGTATTTCAAATAAGATATTTTCTCAATGTCATTAAGGACAACATAAATAAGAAGAAGATCCAAATGAGGAGATCAAAATATCAAGGGCTGCACTTGATGAAGAGCCGGCATCAGAATCAGATGTTGAGAAAGTTTCCTCATGTTTACCAGCATTTCCTCCATGTGTTCAAGAGAACAATCAGAAAAAAGAGGAAGATTTGAATGTCATAATAGAAGAGGACATCCAAGGTGATCCAAATCAGCAAGTGGACTAGGGGCATCACAACTATATTGACATATGGTTCCATACATCCATTAATTTGCAGCAACACACTCTTCTCCAACAGTACTTGATACAATCCCAGTCAAAGAAATTCATCTCTCATATTCAAGTACATGCCAAAGAATGTATTCCAAGTGTGCACATGATTTTATCTGTCATATTGATGTGTACATGACTCCATTGGAAGTATTCCTATACTTGAAAAAGGTTTTTTTTTTTTCAAGTAGAGTAGGAAAGTGAAAAAAAGAAAAAAAGAAAAAAGAATAAAAGGGAAAGAATAAAATCTCATATGAAAACCTCTTTGAGGCGTCTGATATTGGATCACTAATTGAAAACCTCCATGAGGCGGTCATTGGGTTGAAAAAAAAATATCCTAGTTGAAAACCTCCTTTGAGGCGCCTAGGCAGACCTACTAGTGGAAAACCTCATTGAGGCAGCGAGTAGGCCTTAGAAAAAAAAAAAAAAAAATTGCCTTTCTCCATGCATCTCTCTCTAATGAATGAAAATGCTCTCCAACCTTTGCAAGCAGAAAAAAACAAGTTGGCACAAAAAGAAAATTTTGTCAACACTTTAGTCAAAGGTAATCAAACTTGGACTTCCTCTTCATGTGCTCAGAAGCTCCAAAGGACCTCAAGCAGATCGCCACAAGCAACTTCAGTTCAATATCACATGAAAAAAAAATCGATGGTAAGGATGAGGTATGAAATCATCTAACCATTTCTTCGAATCTATTTTAGATTAATAAAACATTAAAAAGTGTGAGAAGGAAAGTTTTTTTATAACCAAAATCAGTATTAGAGCAACCTCAGCCTTATCTAGAAACTAGCCTCATTTTTTCCATCTAGAAAATAAACAAGACAAAAGTAAAAAGGACTTGAGAAAGTGGGCAGTAAGAAATTCATTGTAATAAAAGACACGGAGTGCCAAAGGGGTAACCAAGGGTGAACTCAGTTAACAGAAAAAAAAGAAATCTAAGTTTATTTTGCATGAAATAAACAAAGTTGGGAAAAAAAGGAAAAGAAGAAGAAAAAAGAAGAAGAAAAAGAAGAAAAATAGAATAAAAGGTGGACCCACCACCTCTTGGCATGAAAAATAGACTTTATTAAGGCACCTAAGGACCTCCATGCAGCACCTACAAAAAGAAATGCAAGCAGAATAGCAAGAAGATTAGCAGGGGGAGCAACGCATGGCCCGACAAACAGAAAATGAAATAAGCCATCATGCAGGAAGAACCATAAGGCAGGGAGGATGAATAGGTTTTTCAGAGGATAAGCAACAATTTTTGTAGGGGGGTGATGACGGGCCTCTAAATTAGACATAAAATAAGGCCCATCTAACCTTTCTTAGGCCCATCTACCTTCCTTATGCACATAAAAGGATATATTAAATCTCTCCTTCTGCACTTAATAATGTTTTCTTATGCTTTAATATGTTATTAGGAAGGATTGCAGGTAGTTGCATATTCTTTCCTAATATTGGTTATTTTTGTAGAATATCGTGAGAATATTTGGCAGATTATACAGATTTGGAGAAGGAGATGATTTAGGGACTTGCTCCCTGCCATTGGAAGATCGGGATTGGAGAATAAATGAGCACAACATTAGGAAATTAGGGAGAAATCTTGGAGAGATTCAAGGGGATTGTCCAACCTACTTAACTCTCAAAGGAAGCCAAAGGATCCTCATGAGATCCCCCTCCAACAATTCGAATTCTAGAGGCAGCCAAGCAACTCAAGGCCAAGTGAACTCAAGCCGTACTTCACTTGGAGTCTCCAACAAATCGAATTCCAATAGGCAGCCAAGAAACTAAAGGCGAAGGGCACCCAATCCTTGTTCACTGAGAGTCAAGTGGACTCAATCACCATTTTTTAGGGAGCTATTTGTAGCTGCCCTATAGAATAAATAGAGAAAAGCTAGAGCTAGGAAGAGTTAGTCTATTCTAGTCTCGATTCCATTCAGAAATATTGTTGTGAGCTATTGAGATTTTTGTTTTATTCAGTGATCAAACTTTCAGAGATGTATGAAGTTATTATTTTATGAAATGAGCATAATTATTTCATTCGAATGATTGAAGTTTCAGAGGGCTAGGCTTTTGGGTTAGGGCCCAATCCATGTGCCTCAGCTTCTCTGTTGTTCCTATCATTTCCTTTCTACCATTTAAGTTAGATCCGCTTCTGATAAGTTTCATTGTAGTTTAGTTTTTGTGCTACTGTAGTTTTTAATTGATTATGTGTAGTAAAATAGAGGAAAAACTCCAAAAACAGTGGTCAAGTCTCCCCCTCTCATCTCTGTCAATAGAGTTCAAGTAGGGCAGACCTTCGCAAAGGCCAAAATTTCTTTCTATTTGAGTTTTGGGAATAATTTGTATTACCGAGTCCAAGCCTTTCTTTCACGATTTTATCACACATTTATGTATGTTTCCCGTGCATGAATCCACAGGTGTGTTTCACTTCTGAGCACTTCCCTTACGCCTCCATTCTCCTCCTTTTCCTCTCATTTTAACATTGTACTTACCTAACGCACTTACGCCCTTCAAGCCTTATTTCTTTGCTTTTCTCCGTTCACGGTTGCCTTACCCTTTTTATGGAAAACACGTTAAAAACCATTCAAACCCATTAGAACTTGAACTCCACCTTTGCTCCTCGTGTTGGCACCCTGTAATCAGCAAGATTGGAAAAATTCTGACTGCAGGGAGAACATCGTTTCAACCACTTTGGGATTCTAGGATCTAGCCCTCCTGAATCCGGAGAGGGATCTCTCCAATAAATGCAAAGATGGATTTATATTTAAAAGATTTTGAGTATTGATATTAGGCTAGTTATGAAGCCGAGGGTTTTTTTTTGTTTTTCGATGGTTGAGCATGATTATTATTTGAGGTGGAAAGTCCTAAGTGGAAAGAGTTTCAAAGGTGAGAAGTTGCAAGCAATCAGAACAAACTTTGGCAAAAAAGATAGATAATTACAGGTTTTAATCCATTGGGCTATGGAGTCATAATAGGGTTTAATTGAAATAGCAAGGGGCAAGAGTGGTCCATGGGGCAGGTCATCTATGTCTAAGGATCTCTTTAAAGTTTGATTTATGGAATGAAATGATACAATAAGAAGGGGAATTCAACAAATGAAGAACAAAGAGCAGCCCAAGATCTGGTAAGTACTTTGAAACTAGCCAACTTTTGATATACACTTAAGAAAGACATAAAAGTAATGCAGGATCTAGTAAGTACTTCGAAACTAGCCAACCTTTGATACACTTTCAATAGAAAAACATTTAAAAACAAATGGAAACTTAAAGGCAACTGTTGGAGAAGAAACTAGCGGGTGTGGCGCACCACAAACCTCTCCTAGCTCTGCTTTACTTGGTAACTTTCAAGACAAACACATAAGATAACAAAGAATGGTCTAAGATCTGGTAAGTACTTTGAAACTAGCCAGCTTTCAACACATTCCAAGGGAAACTTTCAGATAGTATTTGGGGATAAAACTAGGACCAGGGCTCACCATATCTTCCTTAGTTCATCTCTACTTAACATAAACTGAAAATAACGTTTGAGAACAATATTTAGCTAAACAATAGGACGATGGAATGCTAGCATTCCCAACTTCTCAAACTGAATTAAATCATTCCCAGATAACGCAAATTGGAAGAAAACATTTAGATAAAGCTTATCAGTCAGAGAAGGGTACTGATATACAGTAAATCATAACTCTATGCTTGCTGTTCTTTATCAGAGAAGATGGAAAAAATGAAAACAGAAGTAAAATAAAAATTTACAATAAGAAATGACATCACCGTCGACATAGACCAGGATCCCATAAATCAACTTGTATTGATGCTCCAAACCAGTTACAGCTTTAGGTCCAATGTTTCAGTTTAGCAATCATCTACACTTCCCAGACTAACTTGTCTAACCACAATCAGAGCTTCAAGAACCAGTGAACACTATTTACAAGTAGAAGTTTCAAGCTCAAGTATATTTCAAAGTTCAACAACCAACATTTTCTCATCTTCTACATAAGTATTTATAGAAGGAATGAGGAGGTGGGAGGGGATAAAAGATCTCCCAGGTCAATTAATATAGATTTAATACTTCTCGGCCTTTGAGGGGCTCGATGGAGAAGTTTACATATGTGTCCTCTGTATTTGATTTTTTACATTAAGAATTAAGCTCGGTGGGAGCTTTTGTTGACTTTTAAGGCTCTTTGTCATCTCTGTAGTAACTCAGCAGATATTTTACAATTAGTTCTTTGGCTGAATTAACTCTTTGGTTGCACTGAGGCAAATATCTTCTTTCTGATCAATAACTTTGGCCTCTGTTGAATGCTTTGAGGTAACAGGTGCCTTTGTGATAGCTGAGAGGAATCAATTGGCCTCTAATGTGGCGGTGGAGGCTCTTCATGACCAATAAATATCTTGATTTGTCCTTAATTGTGTTTTAGTTCGGAGGATTAGGATTTTGATTTTCGATCTTAGCCGTAATCCTCCAAAATTGTCTTCAAACCTCTGTTCTGCTATTTTTTGTTCTTCTACACTGATACTCTTTGTCTTGATTTAATTCGATGTGTCTTGTTGATGTGCAGGTTTTCACAGGGCCCATATGGCATCAATGCCCATGAAGCATTGACGAAACGTGGAGGTGAACCCTGTGAATGGCTTCCCTTAAAATAAACAAAGCTCTGAGGATCGTCACCCTCGGCTTTATCTTTTCTCTTTTAAAATATTTTGAAATTCCTTTGAACCTGCACAAACACACAACTATTATGAAATCCTGCGTTCATTGGGTAAACTGCTTCAGAAGGTGTGGGGAGGAGCGTGGCCGTTGGATGGGAACATCCAACGGTTGGGATTGGTTTAGAAGAGGTCAAAAGGAGAGCATAGGGAGAAAATAAGTCAGATCCGTTGATCTACAGAGAGAGATGGTCGGGAGTGACCCAGGAAGTATAATGGAGGAAAGGCCGCTTTACCAAAGAAAAAATGGAGAAATGCAAAGGATAAGGTTAAAAACCTTTGTTCGAAGGGAAAATAAATTGAGGAAATTCGGGGTTTCCTAGGTGATCGTGGGCCATCGGATTAGATCCTCCCAACGAGATCAATGGTTGAGAAGGCGCGTGATAAAACTCCAAGGGAAAGAGGGAAAGCGGTTTCGGGTTGCAAAACAGTGGTTTTCGCGCGGCAAAAGGGCGGGTAGGCAGTTTTGCCTTTTGGAACGCGATATGCATCCCCGCCCGACACGTGGCTTCAGAAAACCACCCATATCACGTGCCATTTGAGAAATTAACTTCCGCGCTGAAAGTTACATGACTTGGAACGATGGCCGTCAGATCTGGGGTCTCAGATCTGACGGTGGAGAACGAGCGCGAAATTGGAAAGATGCGCGGGCGGAAGCAAGGGGAGCGGTTTTAATCTGGGCCGTTGGATCAAGGATAAATGGTTGAGATCAAATGTGGGAGGAGATAGGACCCACAGGGGTCAGGCTCGGCGGGGTAAATACAAGCCGTTGGATTGAACACATCGACGGCCAGGATTGAATCTGGGGGTTAAATGGGAATAATGCAAAGGCGGAGAAAATTTTAATGAGGGTCGTTGATCTGCAGAGATCAACGGTCGGGATTGGTCGAAAAAAAATTAGGAGTGGGGCGCATGAATTTAAACCAAAGTCATGAGGCGTGATTTGGACCGTCCGATTTGGACATGTGGACGGCCCAGATGCAATTAGGGCTTAGCAATCGGTAGGGCAAAGAACTCAGGAGGTGCCGATGCGATTAATTGTGAACCGTCGATCTGCAGATCAGATCGACGACAGAGAACTGGTCGGGGGTTGACCAATCGAGGGAAGCATTATGTTTAACGCACTTGACCAAAATTTTGCGATGCGATTATGCGCTGATCTTTGATCGGATTTAGATCAACGGTCAATAATGTTTTAAAACATGCACTGGCAGAAAAACTTTATAACATGAAAAAAACCCAAAATTTTAATATAATACAAAGTTTTTATGGTATGGGCGGGATATATATTTATGATATGGATAGGTGCCTGACTGTGGGGCCTTTGGTCTTTGTGAAATATAATATTCCCGGGGCGTATATAATAAAGGGCCAATCGCAATCGGAAGGTCGGGCCTTCGGGCTTTTCAATCTACCCATTTGATATTTGTGATGTGATTAGCACTTCTGGACCTTTAACTCTTGGTCCCGGGCGAAGTTACATGAAGTAAAAGCGGGGGGGGGGGTGGAGTTTTAACAAAGGGACTCAATCACATCGGAACTTTTGATGCGGGTCTTTCAATCTACCCATTTTTCATTAAAAAACATAACTCCGGTGCATTTAGACCAAACTTTGGAAAAAGTGGGTTTATGAATTTACAAAAGAAAATATCAATCGGGAATGGATTTTTACAATGTCTTAGCGCCAGACTGCGGGCACAGGAGTTATATGGAATGATAATACAATTGGGGGTTATAAAACAATGGGCTAATCGCATCGGAATTTTTAACTTAACCAAAAGACTTATGTGCTCGGACTTTTTGCGATGTGATAAGCAATTAAATGGCTTAGCGCCTGGTTCTAGCACCAGGGCATATAATGGGGAAGTGTTTAGGACTTAGCCCAAGGGGGCTTAAGTCTATAATACAAAAAACGTATTTTTTATGAAATTTCTCCAAGTTTTTAATGGATTTGGGGGTTTCGACAGAGTTCAAAAAGGAGTTTTAAACTCTGTAAATGGGGATTTTACAAAGGGGAAATGGAAAAAGAAAAATGGAGGAATTTCATGAGAAAGAAAACGGTAAAAATGGAGGTTAGTTTTGAAGTGGAGGGAAGGGAAAAATGGATGTTTGCAACAATCTTTTCTCTATAGAATTAGCAGAATTTCTGAATTAAAATGGAAACAGCAGTGAAGATTTAGACAAAGGGCAAGATGTCTTCATGAGTCTTCAAGAGATAACATTTTTTGCAATAAACTTGTTCCTTGAAGGCTCCAAAAATGTTTTAGCCACCATTTGATATGACAAATTTTATTGGTGGCTAACACCTCGAATCTCCCACCACTGTACATTGCAATTGAATTTCACAGCTCTTTCCCTATCTCCCTTAATGCTTGCCACCATTCTTTGCGATTACGATATTGCGAAATTGAAAATCGCACTTCACACCATTTACCTTTCACCTTTAACACTTATCCCTGGTTCTTTGCGATTGCGATATTTTGAAATCACAAATCGCACTTCACACTGTTTACCTTTTACATTTAACACTTATCGTCGGTTCTTGCGATTGCGATATTGCAAAATCGCAAATCACACTTCATACCGTTTACCTTTTCTCCCTTAACACTTACCGTCGGTTCTTGCGATTGTGATATTGTGAAATCGTGCCCCGCCGTCGGTCCCACCGCCACATCGCCCATTTCAAATTACACTCCGCATCATTTCTCTTTTACCTTTAAACAATTACCGCTCGTTCTTGCGATCGCGATATTGCAAAATCGAAAATCGTACTTTGCACCGTTTAAAATTTCGCATAACACTTACTGCTCATTCCGCCAATGCGATAACTTCGCCACATCACTCGTCGCACGTTGCACTTCGCAGAACTTACCATATCATAGATCATGACCCACAAATTTTACCGCATCGCACTTCACACTCCACACAAGTTAGTTCATTCTTGTCAATCCTTACCACTATCCCTTTAAACTTGCAAAGTTGCGATTGTGACATCGCACATCGCAACTTTTGTCCTCCATCGCACTTCGCCATCGCACTTTTGAATTCTTTCCACTCCAAAGTAACTTCGTGCGCTATAATAAGGTTTTATAAGGGTTGAACCTCCTCTTTCTGGTTCCAAACCTCGTTTCATGTGTTAAAACCCCCATTAGCCTCATTTAGCCTTTTTTCTTCCCTCCAAGCTTCAAATTAACTCTTTTTAATTAGATTTATGTCATGGATAGTCTAGTTGCATGGATAGAAGCATGGTAGATAGATCATAGGGTAAGTAGAGTGGATTTAACCATTTGGCCAAGTTAAGTGTGGTTTAGAATTAGTTTCCTTTTTGCAATTTGTTTTTTGTGAATTAAATTAGTTTCATTCTTGTCATTTCCTTTCAGCAATTCAGTTTAGCTCCCTTTCTTGTCATTTCCTTTCAAAAATTCAGTTTAGTTTCCTTTCTGTCATTTCCTTCCAACAATTTACTTTCCTGTTGTTCTCATAGTTTAAGAAATATCACCCTTTCATAAAGCAGAAGAGGATGACATGAATAGAATGCATCTGCTGTGTATATAGAACTGTCACCTCAAATTTTGTATGAACCCAAGGTTGATAAATTAAAGTAGGGCAGCCCCTGGGAGTTGCAACACTCTTGGTGCAATGCCAGGGCTCACCACAATTCCCCCACTATCAGCCAAGGGTTATACCCATGCCCTATACACCTACAAATGCAGAGGTAAATACTATGTATTATAGTCCACCTCTAGTTAGTGTTGGGGCTAGTAGCTTTAGCACTCCGTAAATTTCTCAAGGCTGAAGAGAGAAATCCTAGAGGTAACTAGAAATCACTTCTAGCTAGAATATCATATTTATAGCTGGAGGGGGCTCCCTCACTTAAGAAAACTAAATATTTTGAGGTTATAAGGGACACAAAGACCGGATCTGAAGGGATTTTAAATTGTTTGTTTGGAAAAATGAAGGTCTATGGAGAATTAACACCTATGATGAGGAGGTTTACTGACCTGTCATACGTATGCATATAACATCCAATAACACTCACAAAGGCTTATCAAGCATATAATTTGGATAAAGGAAACAAATTTGTAGTGTAGAAGAAAATAAACATAACAAATACTTCTTGACGATTAACAAAACAACTGATAATATAATATTGCATGTTTGTGAGTAAGAACTTGTGCATAAAAAACAAAGTCTAAAGGTATAATATATCCCATTTGCAACTAAAATATAAGACATGGCTTGATTTAGAGAAATATTAGACTAAATTCTAAAAAATTTGAATCGTCATACCCATACACTAGAAGCATTGCAGAGGAGAATGAATAAGAAAATTAATACACAAGGGATAAACAAATCCAAAGCATCATACCATAAGTATCCTTGCAAATGAAGACTGGAAAACCTAAACTGTAAGCATTTTTTTCATAAAATATAAAATCATAGTACACCAAACTCTAAAACTAGTTCATAATCCTTTTCAACCCTTTCTTCATTTAAGTCTTCAACATTAAATAGACATACACCATAAGAAAAAACATGTCTAGATGTTGTGTATCTCTCATCCATGAAGTGGAATGAATCTAATACAAAAGAGGAAACATTATCTTTCTTGCAGTATTTTTATTTTAATGAAAAAACAAAAACAAAAAAAACTATGATCATATTGTCCTATCCTATTTTAAGAAAGTGTCCAAATCCATGAGATTTATCCAAAAACAATGAACCATACTTTTCTGGTACCAAAAGAGGAAAAATCAATGAGTTTCCAGGTTTGTGTTGTGCAGCAACTAGGTAGCACACCATGCTGTGATGATATTGCATGCAATAAGAGACACCTGGATGATGATTCAATGATGAAAACCCAATTCTTCTAGAGGGTCAAATAATTGGATCAATAAGATCTATAAATGAAAGGACAAACCAGATATTCATATTCTTACACCTAAACGTGAAATTTACAAAACTTTGGCTATCTCTGTAGAGAGGTTTCTTCCAATCCAGTCTCTGGATCGATATCTACTGGTAAAAATATAATTTCAGGTGATCCAATCGTACTGATTGAGCTCCTGAGTTGGAAGCATATCCATCCATTCACTTCCTGATAGGTGTCACCCTAAAAAAAATTCCATTCCACCTATGTGCAGCAGTTGCGTAGTAGCTTTGCAGCGGCTATGGAGCGAGATTGTGTTTTGGGTATATATCCCAAACAGTAACACCTGTGTAAAAATTGAAGGATTTTATTGTATATGATATTTTTTTGCATATAAACCTCTATCATTTTCTCCAAATTCTTCCCCAGCTTCCCAGAAAATTCTTTGCAAAACAATGTCCAAAACATGAAATTTCCAAATTGCGAATAATGTGATTTGAAGATGCATTGTAAACTACCGATATGTGACACCTGTGAAAAAACTGGAAGAGGTTATTTTTATTTGTCCCGTGCTTTATAAAAACGTCTTTTAGTTCCCCATAATTTTCCTTCATGTGGTCGAAATCATCATTTCAAAATGATGTCAAAAATAGAGTACGTTGTGTAGCACTGTGCAACGAGTAGGTTGGGTTGCACTTCATGCTCTGTATGTTTGCAAACCTCCTCTGGAAAAATGGATCAAATCGGTAGTTTTGAAATGACTGTTTGATGGTGTAGAACTCTTTAAGTAGGCTCTCCAACTCTTTTAAACCTCTTGAATGGTTGATACTCACTTGCGCCGTGGTTGCACAACGAATAGGTTGAGTAGCACTTGTGCCTAATGAATTTCCCACAGTGAGTGCAACTAACTTGTTAGTTGATTGGTCACCTGTAGCATCAACTTGATCTAGTATGATTATGGGGAGTATGGGTTATGTAATTTTTATGGCGCAATAATTGAATTTAAGGGAATATATTTAGGATGTGATAGGGAATATAAGAGTCATATTGATGCAGGAGCATCTAGACCTAACCAGCAATGTGATTGTGTGTTGACATGTTGTGGGTAATGAGGGTTTGGAGGAAAATTAATTACTTAGTTTCTTATTAATTGCAATTTATTTAATTAGTTATTTGTTGTCAAATTTTGAGTAGAAATAGGAATAAGTGACAAGTTGATCCTCCCTGCAAGGGGATCAAGCCAAGTAGTTAGATCATTGAGTCATGATAGGACTTTGTTTACAAAAAATAGTAACTCCTTCATTTGTCGAAGGAAGTTGTTAGTGAGTTTATTTTTTTGGGGTAGTAATTTCGGAAGAGCAAAGAAAACAGTAGAGGGCTAGAGAGGATATGTAATGCAGATTGAGCCATGAAGGGCCCGAGCAAAAATAATCTCTATTTTTTTTTATTTTTATAACATAAAAGTTCTCGAGTTTTCCCTTTCCATGTTCGAATGAGTGAAATTACTATCATTGATTTTAGTAAAATCGTTGTTTTTTCTTAATTGGAAAGGGTTGTTTGTTATTGTAACAGAGTGAATATCTGTACGCTGTGTGGGGTTCTCAAACCTTGGTTCTAATCCTTTTTCCCATAGCCACATAGATTTTTGCATAGAGATGTTGTGTTAATATGTTGAACAATCGAAACCTCTAGACATTGATCATTGAAGCTTGTAAATCGTGCCTCAACAACTTAGAAGTTGACTTTGTTTTGTATGGGAAATCCCAGCGGTGTGGTGAGAACATGAGATCCATAATTTCAAGGCATTAAACATTAATTACACCCATATTGAAAGGGTTTTTTGTCATGGGTTTTTTTTTTTTTTTTTTTTTTTTCTGTTCTGTCGTTCTGGGTAAATGAACACATGAAAAAAAGTCTAGATAATAACTTGATCGATCTCATCTTGGATCAGAATTTAAGTGCAGGATCAGATTGAAGAATTATTGCATGTTGGATTCATGATGGAGCAATACCCTCGACTCTCGTTCTCTGCATGGGATTGAACCTTGGACCTGCTTAATATCGCAACTCTTCCATTTGACTTTTATATGAGAGTTGAACAATGTTGCAAGAGTGGTACGATCAAGGCAAGCCGATGAGATAGCAGATGAAGGGTTTATGATAGCCCACAAGTGTAGCCAAGGAAGGAGTTATGTTCTTGAACCAGTAGTTTTGTTCCTGTTCTGGAGTTCAGTTCATGTTCCGTCAGATGGGTTCCTGTTCTCACCATCAACGATTCTCATACTTGAAGTTGTCCTGAAGATAAATGAGTATATGGGTATTGAGGAACAATGGGTTGATATGCTTATGAGTTCACTCAATAACACACAGGTATTCTAGAGAGTGAAAAACTCTAAAAAATAACCCTTCTAGGTTTATTTATATTTATATAAAGGCAGTTTTTTATCAGATTGATGGGATAGGAAGGGTTCGAGTCTCTACCTCGAGACTTGTAGTGTAGCCTTAGTGTTTTAAAGTTACAAATTGGAAGAATTAGATAAGAAATGACATCACATATGATTAATGAATAGGGGATAGGAGAGGGTATTTTATAAATGGATAGTGAGAGATGGGAAAATGTAGGATGTGGGTTATAGTCTTAGGGAAAAAATGGGTAGACTAGGAGGGGAAAAGAAATATTATTCTCTTTTACAAAACATCTCACTTGAGCAGTAGGATTCTGACTGAAACTGACACAATTAAAGCTTCTGACATACCCATTATTGACACATACCCCATGAATCAATAACTCAAATTTTTTCACAATGAATCTTCATAACTCAATGCTGCTTCAAGCTTTTGAATCGAGCCACTTGGTGACTAGACTCATGGCGATGTTTTGGATAGTGAAATTCGAACTTATGAAAATGATAGTGTTCAATAAATTCTATTTATTAAGAGACTACAAATTAATGGATTCGAAATGATTATTCGAAACAAATGAAAATATTGACCCTAAAATTGGCTCCATTTGGGATGGAAGTCTCCTATTTAGGTGCCAAGAACAATAACGCCAACTAGTAGTCTATCCATTGGGAAACATAGTCAACTATAAAACTGAAAACTCGACTGAAAATATAATTAACTGACTGAAAATGACTACCGAATGATAGTAACCCATTTGAATGACCGACTTATTTATGGCAGCAGAGTGCTTAGATCTTAGGGGCTTCACTTCGGGCTTCAAATCCAAACACTAACTACCCACACTTGATACAAAAATAAACTTGATATATACAATGAAATGGTGTCTCAACCATGAAATCAAGTGAGAAAATGTTTCAACAACCTTCCATTCACTTTCCTTACTCCAACTGGCTCATCAGACAAATCCTCAAGCAGATAAGCATTTTTCCCATGGAATGCAACAATCTTAAAAGGCCCTTTCCACAGATTTTCAAACTTTCCATGGTTCCCCTTCTCTTTGTTTCTAGCATACCACTTCAATACCAAATATCCAACTTGGAAATCAACTGTTTTAGGCCTTCTATCATAATTTTTTTTTATTATGTCTTGTATCAGTTGTGTGTTTTTGAACACCTCTTCTTTGGACTGCTGAAGTTGAATCATTTGAAAAATTCTTCGTTGCATGTCATTTGGCTCTGCTTAATCCTTCTGCAATAGTTTCAAGACTGGAACTCCTAATGAGGAAGGGAAGAGTTCATTTGTCCCATAGAATAGATGAAATGGAGACATGCATATTGACTTCTTGGTACTCACACGGTTTGCCCTCAATGCACGTACCAAATTTTTATGAAAGTTCTTCTTATTCTCCTCCGACATTTTCCTAATAATATTGACCAATGATTCAACCAAGCCATTACCCTTGGGGAAATATGCTGTGGAGTGGCCTAAAACAATATTATATTTATGACAAAATTCTACCATATTATTTGATCTAAATGAAACAACATTATCTGTAATAATTTTCTATGGGAAACCGAATCTGGACAAAATATTACCTTCTAAGAACTGAATAATCACTTTTTTCATAGCTTGTCTAGTAAACTGCCTCAATCCACTTGGTTAAATAAAAAAATTCCATCGATATCCACTTGTGTTGTCTAGATGAAGTGGGATGAATTTCTCCAATAAAATCGAGTCCCCAGTGCTGAAATGGCGACTCAACTGTTATGGGTTTTAGGGGCAGTGGGGGTAATTTCTTTCTTCCTTCAAATATATGGCATTTTCGACAGCTGGAAACTTTCTTATATACATCAAAAAAAAATGTGGGCCAATGAAATCCAGCTCTCAAGAATTTGTTTGTTGTAGTCTTCCACCACAAGTTAACTCCATAGTCCCCTTTGTGAAACTCCTCCATTTTTCTTTGAGCCTTATCTTATAACAAAATAATAAAAAACATTCCATCGGGATCCTTCCAATATAAGAATTGATCTATGATGTGAAATTTCCCTACTTTCAATTTAAGAAAGCGAGCTTTGGTTTTGGGCCAATCTCGAGGTGCTTGTAAATGTTGCAATGCATAAAAAATATCAACTTTACCATGGTCAAGCATAAAACCTTTAATGAACTTGTTGAGTGGAAATTGAATCATCTTCTTCTGCCAAAAAAACCAAGAAATTAATTTGGAGTGATTGTAGATTTGATTCATCCATCATACAATCCAGCCCTTGTCCTCTAATCAGTTTTGCAGGTTTCACTAATAAATTTGGCCCAATTTCCGACGGCCACTTCGTCGCTATTCCGACACATAGTCATCGCAAGAGCGACAGTTTGAGGCCGGACAAAATGTGGTTAGCCATTACGTCGCAATTCTGACACTTCAATAAAGTGTCGGAAGAGCGACACTTTTTCCGACGTTTTGCAAAGTGTCGCAATATCGACGCTTGCAAAGTGTCGCAATACCGATGCTTGCCGAAGTGTCGCAATATCGACGCTTTTCAAGAGTGTCGCAATATCGAAGCTTTTCTAAAGTGTCATAATACCGATGTTGTTAACAAACTGTTGGTCTTTCGACGCTTTTTAGGTTTTCAAAAAAATGTCACAATTCCAACGTTATTGCATCCAACGTTTAAGCGTCGGTCTTCCGACGTTCATCAATTTTTCAAACCACTGTCGGAATTGCGACGTTATGTCTCCCAACGATTTAAAGCATCGCTCTTCCGACGAACAATTGAAATTATTTAAAAAAGTAATCGTCGCTCTTCCGACGCTGTAGGCATCGCTCTTCCAACGCTTTGTAGCGTCGCTATTCCGACGAAACGGAAAAAATATTTAAAAAAAATTAAAGAGAGAAAGAGGAATAAGAAGTGGAGCAGGGGAAGATCTTTGCAGCAGTGAAATGAAACCTGGGTGAAATAAAATCTATCTTAGATTCTTCTTTATAGTATTAATGAAACCTGCGTGAAATAAAATATGTCTTATATTATTCTTTGAAGTATTGTAAACTTGCCTGAGACCTTAGATCAACATGCCCTTCCATTTTAAAAATCTTTGGACCATGTATATATTACAGTAGATGAAGCCCATTGAGATATATGCATGTAAATTCATAAATGTATAGTTTAATATTAGTGGTCGTTGTGCAAATTTGAGTTTTCCGTATGTGTTTGTATATTTAAAAATTGTGTGCTTCCATTTAATAGATGTGTCCTCTGTTTGATCATTTGTAACCTTGGTTGTTGTTTAAATGCCAACCTCAACTGCTCAAGGAAGAAATAACAATTTTTTTTATTAAAACAATCTGAGTGGAAAATTCTCAGAAGCCATCCAGCATGAGAAAAATAAAAATGAGCATTAAGTCTGTAAAAGTATGTTACGCTTAGATTACTGTGGGTTCATGCCCACCCAAGTTTTCTGAATGCCTTAACTTGTCGCTCTTTCCTTTTTCTGTGCTTTCATTTTTATTTTATGCTCAGATACTGAAAATAGATATTTAAATGATACATTTAAAAGGCATGTCCATAACCAACTCTCAGTCTATCAAATTCGAATTGGCCAAATATGTATCATAAATATTTAAATTAATAACAGGTGTTGAATTTGAAATATACTACTAAAATGTGAAATCAGATTATCTCTATTACACCTTGAAACAAAATCTTTCTTTATAATCTTGACACATCAAACTATGTGTTGGTGTTGCTGCTTATTTGGGGGCATTACAGTATTCACATTATCGGAGACCATGTCAGATGTTTATTAATGAATTTGGTTCCTCTGATCTTAGATTCAAATGACAATAGTAAAAAATACTATTTCTAATGAAAATGCACATAAATGATATAAAGGAACTGTATATCCCTTACAACTTTATATTGCAAGCTGAAACTCATTGATCTTACATTCAAATGACAATAGTAAGCCACTCTTAAGAAATACTACTTCAATCCACTCATAATACAAAGAAATGATGTAAAATGAACTGCATATCCCATTCAAACTAAATATTTTATATTGCAAGCTCAAAGTCTTTCTTTTATTTCTCCTCTTAGTATTAAGAGAAGTTACACCATGGTACAAGTGTAAGTCGATTAGACACTAAAATCTACCCAAATACAAATGAAAATGGTGCATGTCCAAACAAATAACAGTAACTGCTATTATCACAAGAACTCAAGGTTTACAGGATGGCATGGAGTGTATATCATAAACCATTCACAAATAGAAAAGCCCAGTCCCTTCTATTATTTTAGCTTTATGGATGTTCTAAATATGTTGCGACATTCTATTCTCCGCATTCTTCTTATATGAGAAACTAATGCACTTGATTTGGGCATTTAGGAGCTATCTAGACCCAAAATAAAAATTGTGAAGGGATAAATAGAAGATACCTGAAGCTCATTTTATTACTGCCCTCTACCAAAGAGAAAAATAAAAAAATGGGGATACTTGTCTATGAAACATTGCCCTTTCATGAAAGCTATAAAAAAATAGATCATTAAGACAGTCCCTAGGAAATCCTTCAAGTCCATCAGGATACTCCTGAATCTGTGAGCCAATTCTCTTTCAGAATACCCTTCAAACAATACACCAAGCACAAGAGAGGCCCAAAGCAAATTGTCATGATAAATACTAGAGTTTCTACTTCATGGTACTCCAAGGTCTGTGAAATATTGTACCAACCAAGAGGCTGAACACAAGACAACCTGGGTAAGCTGTCAAGGAGGATAAACTTTGATGACATTGAAAAGACACATCTTTATTCATTAGAAGTTACATGGATGCCACTCAAGATTGCATAGGAATCACAATACCAATAGCTACAACTTTCGCAAAACTATGAAAATTTCGGCAGATAATTTTGGACTTAGTATGAAAATGTGCAATAGGGTCTGTTATAAATTATAATGTGGCTAAGAGGATTAAAAAATGTGCAACAGGGTTCGATAGCATATTGTTGTATACCTTTTAATATTATGCCTCCTAAAGTTGAGTCTATCAAGTGTTAATTATTATTGTACTTGTTGGATAATTAGACATGGGTAAGTCACCTGCAGCTTCCTCGCATTTCTATACATGTGTTAATAGAGATAGAGGGAAGATTTTGTGATCATTAAATATTTAAAAGACTTGGCATGAGTCAATTTGGGGAATTGAAGCTAGTATGAACCCCCCTCTTCTCAAACCGGAGAAAAAATCATGGACGTCAAGGGCGATGGTAAGAAGAGAACGCTAGACGAGGAAGCCAATGGCGCCGCTCTACAACTCTCGAAGGACGATCTGCACTCGCTGTTGGAGCCACTGAGCAAAGAGAAGTTGATCTCTTTGATGGTCAATGCAGATTCTTCATACCTTGCAATTGTAGAAGAAATTAAAGATGTTGCAAGCAAGGACCCTGCTCATCGAAATTTGTTTGTGCATGGATTGGCTTGGGAGACTTCTTCACAAAACCTATGTGATGCATTTGAACAGTATGGGGAGATTGAAGAAGGCACTTTTATTATGGATAAGACATCAGGAAAGTCACGAGGATTTGGCTTTGTCACATTTAAGCATATGGATTCTGCTCAAAGGGCACTGAAAGAGCCTAGCAAAACTATTTATGGGAGGATTACTGTAAGAAATCTGGCAGTGGCAAGCACAAGTCCTGGTCAAAGTATAGATCAGGTTCAAAGGAAACTTTACATTGGTGGTATTTCATATGACACGGCCAATGATAAGCTTTTAGAAGTTTTTTCCAAATATGGAGAGATAGAATAAGGTTCGGTTGCATATGATAAGAACACCAACAAATCCAGTGGATTTGCATTTGTGACTTTCAAGACTGTGGAGGCTACAAAGCGGGCTCTTAAAGAACCAAACAAAACCATTGATGGAAGGACTGTTACTGTGAAACTTGCAGCTGATGGCTAGAAGGAGAAGCTATCATCACAACCTACAATATCTCCACAAATGCAGTCAATTCCATAGATGCAGACAGCTTATGGAACAGACTATCCAAGCCTGAACTCATATCATAGGCTAGGGCCATAGGTACCAGCATCTGCACCACCACCAACCGGTTACTCGTCATATCCATCGGGTGTTACAGCATATGGATCTCAGCCTCCTCCATATGCAACAAAACCTACATACGGAGGAATTTCATCTGCTTCTCAATATGGTGTTCTAAGCTCCACAACACCATACAGATCAAACCAGTATGCAAAATATGCAACATCACTCCAAGATCCACAACTGGCTCCATGAGGATTGCACACAATAGGTGCTGGAGCAGGTCTCGATCCAGGCTACCCATACTATGGTTCATCTAGAACTAGATTTTGATCAATCAATTTTTTTATTGATAAATATGTTCAACAAATCAATGGCAGTTAGTTTGGGATTCTACATGCATTAACAATTTAACTGGACTGTGAAGCTATACTACTAGAGTCCACTTGATAGCAGTCTACTCACTATTTTAAATGTCCACTGGGTTGTTGTGACTTTTGATGAATGTCAAGAAAACCAAAGTTGCACACTGTTTGAGCTCAATTTTCTAAAATTCTGTTTTAGTAAGAAGAAATTCGTTATAATATATGTTATCAGTGGAGTTTTCCAACCAATGTACTCTCACTGAGAAGTTTTTCTTTTATTTGAATTTAAGTTGGTGGCATGCTACTATCTGAAAAAATGAACCCCACCTCCCCCTTTTGCAGAGAGGTATATCTTACCAACTATGTGAATATGGGGATATATGTGGCCATGGACAATTCACAGGCATTCAATATTCATTTAAAAGGTTTTCCAGCTCATGTTTGATGTGGGAGAAAAGTTCTGCATGATAGTGCCATGAATCACCAAACTGAAGTCTAGGGCTCGCTCACAGTCTGAGTTTAGAAGGTACAAAGTTCAAACGAGTCAAGTGACAGCTTCAGTGCTGGTACAACCCTTGTTGTACTTTAACACAAGTTTCCTTAAGCAACCTTCAAGTCTACGATCATTATAAACCATGTATCCCTGAGAAATTGACATCTTCAAGAAATAAAGGAAGAAGCCCAAATCCTCTGTTTCACTGAAGAATCCACATCTTCGTGCAATAAGGCCTGACTCATATTGCAAGATAATTCAATTTTTCCAGTGATATATTACTGGTAAATAATCTTTTTTTAGCGATAAAGGAAGGAGATGATTTCACGTATCACTGAAAATAATCTTCTTGGAGCGATAAAAGGGAGAGCACAAATCATATGTATTGCTGGAAAACTATCTTTATGGAGCAATAAAGCAAGGGCTCAATTCCTTGTGACTGGAAAATGTGAATCTTGGAGCGATAGGCTCCAAGTCTGCAAAGATAGAAATTATGAATTACATGGCTATAAGGCCTCTGAAACTAGAGAATTTAGATTCTCGAGTGATAGGATTGAATCCCAGGGCTTGTTTTTGGAGACGTGAAATTTCAAAAATGCTAAGCGTTATGGCTAGTTCCCTTTTTCTTAGAAATTGAACTCCTATGTACATATCGCCATCAAAGAGACTAATGGGCATCAAAGTAACACGCATTTGCGGGCAGAGTCGCTGGCCCTGCAGCGAAATTGAACACACGACCTTCATCCTGCAATGGATCCTAGAATCCTGTTCGTGGGGTTGCAGAAGATGGTGCCACGGCTGTGCATGTGATAGATAGGGTTTTGCGTGATGGGTCGTGGGTTTTTTCTCTCAGGTATAAGGATGGTGTGCATAGCTTGGTACCTCTAAAGACTAGAATGGGCATAAAGGGTTATCAGTTTTTTATGTAGGGTTATCAGTTTGACAGAAAGGGTTGATGAGTTCAAGATTCAGAAATGGGCCTATCAGCAAACTAAAACAAAGAGAAACCAAAAAACTATTGCCATGGATGCAAACAAGAACTTCTTAGAAACCTAAAGGGCATTGCATTATCATTGGATAAACTCATAAACTTAACTTACCGCATCCTTCCACCAAACCTGCGACAGTGTGGCCGCATCCTTCCTCCAAACCTGCAATAGTATGGCTGCATCATTCCTCAAAAACAGCGAAAGTATGGCCGTATCCTCTCACCTTCCCTGTACAAACCATGCAACCGGAGGGAAATGAACGAGGGAAATTAAAACTTTTGATATTTGAAATTTTTTGACATTTTGAAATGAAATACTTGTGTTTTTTAAGTCCACTCAAATTCCATTAAATAAAATGTGTGAGACTTTTCTTGGGGTTAATAAGGGATTTGGGTAAATAAGTGGTATTGTTGATTATAAATAATTATTAATGAGGTTAGATCTAAGACATTTATTTAAATTATTAATTATGTAAAATTGTTGAATTTTTATTTCATAAACTAGGGATTTTGGTTGATTTTTTAATGTAATTATGTGATATTAAAGATGAATTATGGTAACTTAAAAATAAGTTTTATGTGGTTAAAAGGGAAGTAGTAATTTTATGGTATGAATGATTATTTTCAATGAAATTTTTGGTTTAGTAAGGATAACTCATCGAACGAAACAACTCGACCCGAACGCGCCCGGTCAGGCGACCTTGCACGGCGCGACATGGAACGCCCGACCGAACGATTCCACAAGGGAGAAAATGTCAAACATGCTGCCCGAATGTGCACAAGGCACTCGGGCAGTCACAACTTAGCAAAACTGATACGGGTGCCCTCGAACGAAATGGCCCGACCCGAACGCGCCCGATCGAGCCGCGACCTCACATGGCATGACATGACGCGCCCGAACAAACGATGCCACAAGGGAGAAAATAGAAAACAGGCTGCCTGAATGTGCACAAGGCACCCGGGTGGTCACAACTTAGCAAACTAATATGCGGGCGCCCTTGAACGAAATGGCCTGGCCTGAATGCGCCCGGTCGGGCGACCTCATACGGTGTGACACGGCGAACAATGCCACAGGGGAGAAAACGCAAAGCGGGCCGCCTGAACGTGCACAAGGCACCCGGGTGGTCATAACTTAGAAAAAATGATATAGGCGTCCACGAACGAAATGGCCCGACCCGAACGCGCTTGGTCGTGCAACCTCACACGACGCGACACAGCATGCCCCACCAAATGATGCAACAAGGGAGAAAATGGCAAACGAGCTGCCCGAATGTGCACAAGCTAGCCCCCGGGCGGTCACAACTTAGAAAAACTGATACGGGCGCCCTTGAATGAAACAGCGCGACCCGAACGTGCTTGGTCGGGCGTCCTCACACGACGCGACTCGACCGAGCGATGCCACAAGGGAGAAAACGAAAAACAGGCCACCCGAATGTGCACAAGGCCCCCGGGTGGTCACAACTTAACAAAACTGATACGGGCGCCCTCGAACAAAATGGCCAGACCTGAACGCGCCCGGTCAACCGACCTCACACGGCGTGCCCGACCAAATGATGCCACAAGGGAGAAAATGGCAAACGAGCCGCTCGAATGTGCATAAGGCACCCGGGTGGTCACAACTTAGCAAAACTGATACGAGCACCCTCGAATGAAACGACCCGACCTGAACGCGCTCGGTCGGGCGACCTCACATGGTGCGACATGGCGCGCCCGACTGAACGATGCCACAAGGGAGAAAAAGACAAACGGGCCACCCGAACGTGCACAAGCTGGCACCCGGGCAGTCACAACTTAGCAAAACTGATACGGGCGCCCTCAAACGAAACGACCCGACCTAAACGCGCCTAGTTGGGCGACCTCACACGGCGCGACACGACGCGGTCGACTGAATGATGCCACAAGGGAGCAAACGGCAAACGGGCTGCCCGAACGTTCACAAGGCACTCGGGTGGTCACAACTTAGCAAAACTGATACGGGTGCCCTCGAACTAAAAGACCCGACCCGACCCGAATGCGATCGGTCGGGCAACCTCACACGGTGCGACACGACGCGCCCAAACGAACGATGCCACAAGGGAGAAAACGGCAAACGGGCCACCCGACCGTGCACAAGGCACTCGGGCGGTCACAACTTAGCAAAACTGATACGGGTGCCCTCGAACGAAATGGCTTGACCTGAACACGCCTAGTCGATTGACCTCACACCGCGCGACACGACGTACTCGACCGAACGATGCCACAAGAGAGCAAACGGCAAACGGGCCGCCCGATCGCGCACAAGGCGCCCGAGCGGTCACAACTTGGAAAAACTGATACGGGTGCCCTTGAATGAAATGGCCTGACCTGACCCGAACGCGCCCGGTCGGGCGACCTCACACAGCGCGACACGACGCGCCCGACCGAACGATGCCACAAGGGAGCAAATGGCAAACAGGCCGCCCGAACGTGCACAAGGCACCCAGGCGGTCACAACCATTAGGGGAATTTTGAGGTCTAAAATGGGCCTCTTAAGAAAAATGTACAACTAAAATAAAATTTATAGGAACCAATAGGGTTCAAGATGATGATGTCAACCATGGGGGATGATTCACTATTTTGGAGTAAAAAAGTAAAAAGATTAAAAAATAATAAAATAATAAACTACTTTTTCAACTCGTATTTTCAACTTATCTCCTTAAGGGTTTGCTCAAATTTCGAGTGGGAATACTCGTTAGATGAAAAATTTAATTCCTCATCCAAGGAGTACCCATGTTGGATACTTTTGATGGACCCTACTACACGCAAAATGAGTAATACATAAAAACACGCGATTGCAATCACATTTTTTATGTATTTCTCATTTTTCATGTAGAAAAGTCCATCTAAAGTATGCAACATGAGTACTCCTTGGATGGGGAATTAAATTTTTCATTCAACGAGTATTTCCACTCGTATTTTGAGTATACCCTTAGGGAGATAAGTTCAAAATACAACATGAAAAAGTAGTTTTTTCTATTTTTCCTCTAAAATTTGATGATGTAATCAAATATTATTTTATTATTTACATTATTATTTTATAATTTCCTTTGGAGGCCCATTTTATACCTCAAAACTCCCCTAATGTTAGAAAAACTGATACGAGCGCCCTCGAATGAAACGGCCTGACCCGACCCAAACGCGCACGGTCAGGAAACCTCGCACAGCGCGACATGGCGCGCTCGAACGAACGATGGCATAAGGGAGAAAACAGAAAACGGGCCGCCCGAACGTGCACAAGGGACTTGGGCGGTCACAACTTAGCAAAACTGAAACGGGTGCCCTTGAACGAAACGGCCTGACCCGACCCGAACGCGCACGGTCGGGCGACTTCACATGGCGCGACACGGCGTGCCCAACCAAATGATGCCATAAGGGATAAAATGGCAAACGGGCTGCCCTAACGTGCACAAGGGACCCAGGCGGTCACAACTTATCAAAATTGATATGGGCGCCCTCGAACAAAACGACTCGACCCGAATGTGCCCGGTCGGGTGACCTCACACGGTGCGACACGACGCGCCCGAACGAATGATGCCACAAGGGAGAAAATGGAAAACGAGTCACCAGAACGTGAACAAGACACCCGGGCGGTCACAACTTAGCAAAACTGATACGGGCACCCTCAAACGAAACGACTCGACCCGACCCAAACGCGCTCGGTCGGGCGACCGCACACGGCCTGACACGACGCGCCCGAACGAAAGATGACAAACGGGCCACTTGAACATGCACAAGGCACCCGGGCAGTCACAACTTAGAAAAACTGACACGAGTGCCCTCAAACGAAAGGGCCCGACCTGAACGCGCCCAGTCGGGCGACATCACATGGTGTGACACAACGCGCTCGACCGAATGATGCAACAAGGGAGAAAACGGCAAACGGGCCGCTCGAACATGCACAAGGCACCTGGGCGGTCACAAATTAGCAAAACTGATACCGGCGCCCTCGAACAAAACGGCCTGACCCGACCTGAACGCGCCCGGTCGGGCGACCTCACACGGTGCGACACGACGCACTCGAACGAACAATTCCATAAGGTAGCAAAGGGAAAACGGGCCGCCCGAATGTGCACAAGGGACCCGAGCGGTCACAACTTAGCAAAACTGATACGGGCACCCTCGAACGAAATGACCCAACTCGAACGCGCCCGGTCAGGCGACCTCACATGGCGTGACATGGCTCGCCCAAACGAACGATGCCACAAGGGAGAAAATGGCAAACGGGCCACCCGAACGTGCACAAGACACCCGGGCGGTCACAACTTAGCAAAACTGATACAGGCGCCCTTGAACGAAATGGCCCGACCTGAACTTTCTCGGTCGGGTGACCTCACACTGCGCGACACGACGTGCCCGACCGTGGTTTGGGGCACACATTAAAAGTGAACCAAGGAGTGAGTGCATCACGTCTTTAATATTTTATGAAACTCCTTAGACGTCCCATCATAACCACCTTTCATCTTCATCACAATGTGATATGTCAACTAAAGATATCTTATTATGTTGCTCCAACCATTCAAAAAGGGAACCCAAGTTAGATTATTATTTATTAAAGGAGAGGCCAAAGAAATTAATTTCCAAACTATCGCAATAGCGACGCTTTCATACAAACTTTGCAAGAGCGAAACTTAGCCCAAACCGTCGCAATAGTGATGCTTTTGCCCAAAATGTCGCAATAGTGACGCTTTTTCCCATACTGTCGCAATAGCGATGCTTTTGTCAAACGTTGCAATAACGACACTTATCTCTAGTCCATCGTAATTTCGACGCTTTTTCCCAAACTGTCACAATTCTGACGATTTGCTACAAACGTCGCAAGACCGACACTAACTTCTAAGTGTCGCAATACCGACACTTTTCTCCAAACGTCGATATAGCAACAGTTGTTGGCGGGATTTGAAAAATTGAAAAAATTTGGGGAAATTTCCGACATTTGGTAAAAGTGTCGGAACCAAAGTGTCAGAATTTCTGCCAAATGTACTAGTGTTTTATTTTGACATCATACTCAAGTATGGACGAAATCCACTTACCTCTCCTTCCATATAGATCATTATCTGTAAGAATATCCTTAACTACAACACTTGGTACATATGCAACAATATTGGAATGCTGAATATAAACTTGAAATTTTTCAATGCCTTCAAGAGATCAAATTCCGGTTTTTCCATAATATCATATTTTAGAGCAGCATCTCGGAGAGTTCTGCAAAAAAATGAGATGGGTTGCTCCAATCCTTGCTGATTTTTTTGCATTAAAACAACAGCAATGTTGTGCTATGAAGCAAAAGAAAAAAACTATGAATTCCTGTGTGTATTCAGGGATGACAAGTATAGGGGCACGGGACAATGCAGATTTGAATTAACTAAAATATTTTCTTCTTCATTCCACTTTACTTCGATGTCCTTCTTTTACATGTCTAATATTTCTCAAAATTTCACCCAGATTTGGAATGAACCTCCTTAAAAAATTAATCCTGCCAATAAAAGACTGAATCTCTTTTTTACTTCTTGGGATATCCATTTTTCGAATTGTTGAAAATTTGTTAGGATCTATCTTGATGTTGTATTTAAAAATAATATGGACTAAAATCTTACCTTCCTCCAGCCCAAACAAATATTTTTTGGGGTTTAGTGAAATGCCATATTTTTTGCACTTTTCGAAAACTGCCCTCAAGTGCTGCAAATGGTCCTCATCGCATTACGACTAAACAGTGATATCATCAAGGTATATCACTATAAATTTATCTTTCTCCTCTGCAAAAGCTATATCCATAACTTACTAAATTGTTGCTCCCACGTTCATCAAACCAAAAGGCATCTTGTCATATTTGAAGGTTCCCCACGGTGTGGTGAATGCAGTTTTGTCTTGGTCTTTTGGGTTCAAGTTTCTAAAATATACACACAATCTAATTTCTCCTATATTTTTTCTGACTAGGTCCAAATTAGGTAACCAATTAGAAAATATGAGAGGTACTATAATTCTAGCATCAAATAATTTTCTTACCTCCTTCTCTATCAATGGCAACAATACTGGTTTTTTTCTTCGCATCTTCTGCTTGAATGGTTTCTGATCTTCTTTTATTGGTAGTGTGTGTTGGATAATGTCCTTATCATAGACCTTCAAGTCCTCATATCCCCAGGAAAATACACCAGAAAATTCAATCAACAAGTCCAAATATCTTTTCTTCATTTCTGGGCTCAAAGTATTGGGAATATTTATCATCTTTGGGTGATTTTTTGTACCTCTATTGCATTCTTCCACTCCATCTCCAGTAGGCACAAACTTTGGCCTCTTGGCCACATCATTCTGGTCAAAATGTGTCTTTAAGCTACAACACCTTCAACTCTGTCGCTTGTTTATCCAACTCCTCTTTCAAATGAATAATAAATCTCTCTTTGTCTATGTCTTCCCATCCATAGTCCTTTTCCAATCTCATTTTGGAAAATTCCTCCTTCATCAACAATAATTTTTCTAACTTCTTGTCATTTTCGAAGACTTGCCAATGTTTCATGTTATCTGAGAAAACAGGTCTATGTCTCACTTCTACTTGATATTTTCCTCTAACACTACTGGAAATTTCAAAATCAGAGGCCGAGGTGGCCAATGTATCTGCAACAACATTCTCTTTTCTAGGAACAACTGAAAAATTATACTCAGAAAAATTATGCAAGTAGTCTAGGACAACATTTCGATAAGTACACATCTGAGGATATTTTTTCTGGTACTCACATTTTACTTGTTTGACAACTAGCTCAGAATCCCCATAGACATCTATCCTTCTAACTCATAATTTATTCAAAGCCCACAGAACCAAAAGGAGCGCTTCATACTCCACTACATTATTAGTACAATCAAAAACTAATTTGTATGGACAAAGCTTAGTCTTTCCAACTACCAGGCTGACTATCCATACACCTGCACTAGCACCTTCTCTGCTTGATGCCCCGTCAAAATGCATATTAGTCCAAAACACTGTCTTTTCTAATATTTTTCACTTATTTCAACCTTCAAAGTTGCAAATTTTTTATGGATTTTTTGGTTGAATTGTTCTTCAATTTGTTCGTTGTTTTGTTTTTCGAGTTCCTCCACTTTCATTTCTAAATTTATCTCTTCTGCATCAAGAGAGCTATAATTAAACAAAACAAAATAATCTAAATCAGAATGAACATCATATACTGGATGATTTGTAGGCTTCTCCTTGTTGATAATTAATTGCATGAGTGGCTCTCTGTACAACCTCCTTTTCTTTCCACCAGAAACTAAAACAGTGATGTAAGACATAAGTTTGCATTACACCATGTATCTTTTCCATCCACGTTCTAGAAAGGAGCATGCCAAACTTGGGTAGTATGTCCACTACAACGATGTTCGTCACCATACATTTGGAATGAATCTGAGTTAAGGATAATGCCATATCCTTGATCAAACTGAGACACTTCACCTTGCTGGAATCAAATGAGTACAATTCCTTATAAGGTCTATTGATGTCAAGCCCCAATCTCACCATAATCACCTTCGGCATAAAATTGTGTGAGGCCCCATAATCTAGAATAGCATTATGTAATATTTGATCATGCATATTTAAAATGACATAAAAAGGAGGCACCTCCCCATCCTACGCTTTATCATCAATCTTTGGCCAAAAAAAAAAAGATGGCTGATCATCAACTATGTTGAACGTATCATAAGTCTTGTCAACTCTTAGTGCCTGTAACATTTGAGTTATGTATTGATCATTTTTAAGAAACTCACCGAGGGGAATGCATATCTTCAACTTAGCAAGCTTGGTCTCAAGGTTAAAGGTATATGATACCTTTTCCACCTCTTTATGAACAAAATCCTTCTTTTCTGCAATACCTTTAGTTGGATCCTCTTTCCTTTGCAGAATGGTAATAGGAGGCTCCTTATTTTATCCACTGGTACTGGGCACATATTTCTTTACATTGCTAGATGCAACCTCTTTCTTTGTTGCACTTCTAGTTGCTACATCCATTTTCATTGCATTGTTGACCACATTTGTGTTTCTTAAATTATATTATCGCTGAACTTGCATAATAACATTTTGATATCCCTTTCTGTACTCCTCAGATTCAACCATCAACACATCATTTTGAGACTGAGCAATCATCAACTCTTAATATTCTGTCACAAAATTTTAGAACTTCTCTTGTTCTTTATCTTCTTTGGTCAAATATACAGTCTATTTCTCATCACCAAAGAAAAGGATTTGATCCTCTGGTAATTTTTTGTCTTTGTCATATTGGCCTTGGGCATAATTCTGCTGGAAAGGTGGTCTTACTTGCTACTGATAATACTTCGGATGCTTCTTCTCCCTTGGTTTGTTAGGCACTTTAGGTTTCCTTTGAAAATTTGGGTTTCTAATTTATGGACCAATCTGACGTTCAGCCGCTCGGTCAGTTAAAACATCTTTTCCATCATTTTCTCCATTGTTTTAACCAATGTATCTAGATTAGCATCAAAAGAAGTGGCATACTCTTTTTTTATGATTACTCTTCTCTCCATTTTCATTTTATATTTCTTTGCCAACAAATTGTCCTCTACACTGACTGCATTTCTTTGTATGTCTTCAAGTGTCGCCGAATTTCTTTCCCCGAGTTGATAGGATATATAAGGGTCAAATATATCATGATAATGGATCAAAGCAAGCCCAAGAGGAGGATTTATGTCTACGAGGATGGAATTATAAACTTTGTTGAACCTCGTAGAGAAATCTTGGACATTTTCACTAGGGTGCCTTTTCATATTTTTATACTCAACAAGGTTTTGTAAGGGATTCTTCTTCTCGGCCCATATAGCAAGGAAATTATCTTCCAAATCTTGATAGTTGGCAAAGGCAATGAGACGAGCACTTCTAAACCATTTTTCATTTTACCAGAGAAGATTTTAGCAAAGAGCCTTACCTTAACATCTTCGTGGTCCACTTCCTCCAAATCCACAAAATCACTGACCTTATCCACATGTTGTCTAGCTATAACTTCCCCTATATCATCATACTAGGGAAGTATTTGACCATAATTTTGAGGCAGATCATGCAATTGAGCTGGGAGAACCAAAGGGGCATACCTAGCTTCCATTGGTGTTGTTTATGGAAACGTTGAACTGACTGTGGTACTAGGAATAGAAGATGGTAAGACAGTGACCGAAGGAGTTTCCCAAACAATAAATGTATGGAAAATCAACAAAGTAGAAGCCGTATTGAAAAATGTTCTTATTGGAGATGAAGAAAACAGAGAAACAAATGTTGGGACAACATGGAAAATATGATCAACAGTTGAAAAAGGACTAACAGTCTGAAAATTTCCTAGTTTTTCAACAGTAGGAAGCAATTGATGTAATAAATTTCCAAATCTCTAAGGCTGAACTAAGGCATCTTTATCAAGTACAATAGGGTCATATTTTGCATGGATAATGAAAGTTTTCAACATTGATTGGTCTAGAACACTTTCAGAAGCATAATTTTCAGATTTGGTCCTGAAAAAAAGCTTCTGATAATTAGATCAAGGTCAAGATCTTCAAAGGTAGATAGGTTTTCAGGAAAAGAATAAGATACACCACAAGGAAAATAGGCATATTAAGTTTTCTCAGCAAACTTCTTTTTTCTAAGGATACTTTCAGGATTATTAACAATATTTGGAGGATTAGGATTGAGGTTTTGTCTAGTATGTCTCTTAGGATCCACATTTCCTCAGTCAAATTTGCATGCAACCAACTTCACTACAAAACAAGATAATGTTACAAATTCACCCTATAAAGAAAGCTCTCATTAAAAAACATCTTCCCAGGAAATATTTGACTCTCACCTCCCCGACAATGGTGCCACTATGTTAGCACTCTGTAAATTTCTCCTGGTTGAAGAGAGAAATCCCAGAGGTCACCAAAAACCACTTCTAGCTAGAATCTAGTCTTTATAGTTGGAGGGGGCTCCCTCACTTAGGAAAATTGAAGATTTAGAGGTTAAAAGGCACACAAAGACCAGATCTGAAGGGACTTTAAATTGTTTGTTTGGAAAAATGAAGGTTTATGGAGAATGAACACCTGTGATCACGAGGTTTACTGACCTGTCATACTTATGCATATAAAATCCAATAACACTCACAAAGGCTTATCAAGCATATACTTTGGATAAAGGAAACAAATTTGTAGTGTAGAAGAAAATAAACATAAAAAATACTTCTTCACAAGTAACAAGACAAATAATAATTTGATATTGCATGTTTGTGGTTAAGAACTTGAAAGAAAAAAACAAAGTATAAAGGTATAATATATCCCATTTGCAACTAAAATATAAGACACAACTTGATTTAGAGAAATACTATACTGAATTATAAAACAACTGAATCATCATGCACATACACTTGAAGGATTGAAGAGGAGAATGAATAAGAAAATTAATACACAGGGGATAAATAAATCCAAAGAAACATACCAGAAGTATCCTTGCAAATGAAGATTGCAGAACCTGAAGCATAAGCATTTTTATTCATAAAAGATAAAATCACAGTACACCAAACTCTAAAACCAATTCGTAATCATTTCCAACCCTTTCTTCATTCAAGTCTTAAATATTAAGTAGACATACACCATAAGAAAAAACCTGTCTATATGTAGCGCATTTCTGATCCATGAAGTGGAACGAATCCTATACAAAAGAGGAAACATTAATTGTCTTGCAGTCTTTTTCTTTTAATGAAAAAACAAAAAAAAAACACTACGATCATATCTTCCTATCTTATTTACAAAAATTATCCAAATCCATGAGATCTTACGATATTCCAACATATAGGAAATAATTAAGTATAACTTGGTCTAGTGTAGAGTTAGGTAAAGTGTGTTTCTTTACTACGTACATTTGTAACTTATAATCCGATGGTCACGATTTGTAGTGATCCGACGGTTCACTCTCTCCTCGGTATTATAGACACTTTATCCATGGCTTAGCACTTGATTGGTCTGTGATATCTATTTAAAGAGCATGGAGGTTCATTTTTCCGGTAACTATTTATGAGAGAAACATATGTAACTTTTCTTTTTATATTAATAAATTTCCTGAAGTGGTCGCGTTGACTGTTTCCCCCTTCGAGGGTTTTAACCATGTGATATACTGGTGTATTGATTTGTGATATGTTTGTGAGCGGTGAAATTTGGTGTTTGATCTAAGGAACTTACCCTATAAATTCCTACATGGTATCAGAGCTATTTTGAGGGCTGCATCCGTTGTTGATCCAAATCCGAAGTCGGTTTGATTGCATGCGACTACCGTTTTCTAGATCGACTATTTCTGAACCTTTTTGGGCTTGGAGAATGACTCTGTTGTGTCCAGAGCGTCTGTTATAGTGAGGAACCAATTTTGTTTCATGCGAAAAGGTTTCTGGTTGCCCAAGTTATGTCATTTTAGATCTGGAGGTATAAAGTATCCATTTTGCAGTTATATTTATTAATCATTTTGTTTATTTCGGCTCCCTCTATTTATTTCGGTTTATATTTTTTCTATTGTTGGATCTATATCCTCTTCTCTGTGTATGCTCTTTGATGTTCATTGTGTCTGATCTTGGAAAATCAGAATAAGGAAGACGAATTTTTTTTTTCTACGTATGCTCTTTCCCCGCATCTTTGTGCGATCTCAGGAAATAAGAAATAGCAAAGAAGGGATAGTTGCCAGTAAGGCTAACTAAAAATCTAACGATATGCCCTAAGGGTTGTATTTCGTTTTATTTTTTCTCGGATTTTGTGTTTTTTTTGCAGGAAAAAGCACATACACCGAAGAGTTATTAAAAAAAAAAAACATTTTCCTCCTTTGAAACAATTATAGAATCCTTTTACTAGCTCACTTGGTGTAAAGTTAGTTTATGAGAATAGAGGTCTTGGGTTCAAGTCTCTTTCTCAAGCTTATTTTTCTAAAAAGGTTTTTGTTAAAGGGGCAGGATATTTTTTTTTAAAGTAGAACTTCATCATCAATATTCAATCGTTCCTGTAACTATTCGGCATCTTCAACTTAGTTTTTTCAAAAAGGCATAACTTCTTAATCCAGAAGCTGTTTTTCGAGCCGTTTTTTTTAATCGAAATAATGTTTCGAGATCTTTCCATTGGAGCAGTTAGTTTCAGCCCTTTTCAACTTCAGTATTAAAAATATTTGAAATTTCTTGCCTATTTATTCTTAACAGCACCAATTATTTCCAATGGCTACCTCACATGGTAGATTTACTTAGAATTAAAGGGCTTTATAGAATATCCACAGGATAAGAAACTAAACCTACTGATGGAGATAAAGCCACTAAATGGGAAAATAAACAAGATCAAGCATGAGGGTTGATACGAATGTCCATTGCTCAAGATCTTCGATTTCAGATCCTTCAAATTGACACCCCTGATGAAGCCCTGAAAAAGATAAATATTGTTTTTGGCATTCAAAATGAAATTAGGGCCCACCAGCTTGAAAATGAGTTGCTTACTTTGGACCCCAATAATTTCTTCTCTATTGAAGATTTTTTGTCCAAATTCAGGACCCTTAGACTTATTTTAGAAGGTTGTAAGGTCAAAAAGGAAGATGGTAGTCTCATCTATTCCATTCTTGCTAAGCTTGGCCCTGCATACTCTGTATTTGTTTCCACCTTCCATTCCACTAGAGAAGCTCTCATTTCTCAAGGAACATCCTACAAGAACCCCTCTTTTGATGGCTTTGCGATTCCTTGATAAGAGAACAAGAAAAACTCTTACACCTTGGTCTTATCACTTCTGGAAATGCTTCTAAGAAAGCCTTAGTAGCCCAAAAACAACCACATCAAAATAATCCCAAGAAGCAATATCCTAAAAAGTATGGTCCTATACCAAACAAAGGTCCTAAGCAATTCCATCCGCAAACTGAGAAAGAAACTCACCAAAATGATAAGGAAACTAAAAAAAAAGGGAAGAAAACATATAGACATTGCAACTTTTTTAATCGTGATGGCCATGTAGAGTCCAAATGTTTTAAAAATATGGAAGCCTTGGAAGTAACGGAGAAGCACCACATCAATTTGGAGACCTCTTCAACATCATCTTCAGGAATGGCACTTTCTTCTTGTGGTTGTCAAGCATCTGGTTATGCATTAAATGTATCTTATTCTTCTCACTCTCATGAGTGGCTCATTGATTATGGAGCTTCTTACCACATGGCCAAAAATAAAGCCATGCTTTCTTCTTTAAATGATTGTAACACCAAACATATTTATGTTGGTGATGATAGATCTCTTACTGTTCTAGGATTTGGAACCATTCATCAAGATAATGGTCAGTTTAATGATGTATTATGTGTTACTACCTTGTCATGCAACCTTCTATCTATTTATCAGATAACTCATTCAGGTGAAGGGAAAATAGTAAAATTCTCACCTCATGATGTTGTAATCAAGGACCTCAAAAATCCTAGACATATTCTAGCTACTTGCATTGCTAATGATTCCACAAGGTTGTATAAGTTTGACAACTTTGGGTCATCATGTCTTCCCTCTATTTTTGTTGCTGTTAATGATGAAGTGAGCAAACTTTGGCATGAGCGATTTGGTCACTTAAACTATCGCTATCTTAAAACCCTAAGTAAAGAAAATATGGTGACAAGTCTTCTTATGGTATCTTGACGAGATGGTGTTTTCTCTGGATGTGTACTCGAAAAACATCATCGGGATAGTTTTGAAAAGCATGCCTCTTGGCACGCTTCAGACCCTTTGCAGCTTGTGCACAATGATTTATGTGGTTCACTTCCTATTGTTTATTTTGCTGGTTGCAAGTACTTCTTAACTTTCATTGATGATTTTTCCAGATGCACTTGGGGATACTTCTTAAAACTCAAGAGTGAATTTTTTAACATGTTCTTGGCCTTTAAGACCTTTGTTGAGAAACAATCTAGACATCATATTCTTAAGTTAAGATCAGACAATGGAGGAGAATATGTTAATAACAAATTTATCAACTTTTTCACTGAGTATGGCATTCAATTGTAACCTACTATTCCATATACTCCACAACAAAATGGTGCATTTGAAAGGAAGAATCACACCTTAAAAGAAATGGCTAATTGTATTCTTCAATCTAAAGGACTTAGTCTCAATTTTTGGGCAGAAGCAATTAACTGTGCAAATTACATAGTAAATCACACTCCTACTAAGGTTTTAAGGAATGTAACTCCAGAAGAAGCCTGGAGCTCAATCAAACCAGATGTAAGTCACTTTTGTGTTTTTGGAAGTGATTCTTGGGTCCATATTCCAGATGTGAAACATAAAGCCTGAGAATCTAAGAGTGAAAATTTATTTTTTGTTGGATATTCTGAAGATGTAAAAGGATATAGACTTCTTCAACCAAAATCCAAAAATATAATCATTAGAAGACATGTAAAATTTGATGAAAATATATCGGCCTGCGAGCCTAGTTCAATGGGTGTGCCACCTTTGGCCCGCGAGCCTGATTCAGCATATGTGCCACCTTTCTCTATCTCTTCTATTTTTTATAGCATTCCTTCTAGTTCAGATGATGACAACGAGGATGAAAATCCTCCTCCACCTCTTGAAGATATTCCTTCCGCTCCACAACTTCCAATATGGGTCCGCTCTACTCGGGATGCAGCAGGTTCTCTTGCAGGTGACCCTACATATTGACGACGTACACATTCTCAATTCGAAAGAGCCTCTTCCTTAGTGGCTCAAGTTCCAAAAAATCCTGATCCAGAAACCTTTGAAGAAGCTTCTAGTCATCTAGATTGGGATGAAGATATGAATGAAGAATATTGTTCCTTATTGGCAAACGATTATTTGGATCTTGTTCCTCTTCCAAAAGGAAGAAAACTTGTCAGATGTAGATGGATTTACAAAACAAAGTTTGGACCAGATGGAAAAGTGGATATACATAAAGATCATCTTGTTGCTAAAGGTTTTTCACAATTTGAAGGCATTGACTATACTAAAACCTTCTCCCCTATTTCCAAAAAGAATTCTATCGGCCTTGTTATTTCCCTTGCTGCCTCCTTTAAATGGGAAGTCCATCAGATGGATGTTAAATCCGCCTTCTTACATGGATATTTGCATGAAGAAATCTACATGGAACAACCCCCTGGATTTATCCAAAATGACTCTAGCCATGTTTTTCACCTTACGAAGTCTCTCTATGGTCTCATACTTTTGTGACACCAAAAGAAGAAAAATCAATGAGTTTCCAGGTTTGTGTTGCACAACAGGTGGGTAGAACACCCTGCTGTCATGATATTGCATGCAATAAGAGACGCCTGGCCGATGATTCAATGATGACTCAGCGCTTGAGACAACAACATATCCACACATTCACTTCCTGACAGGTGGCATAATAAAATACACTCCATTCCACCTGTGTGCAGCAGTTGCACAATAACTGTGTGGCTCATGTGCAGTGAGCCTGTGTTTTGGGTATATATCCAAAACAGTAACACCGGTGTAAAAACTGAAGGAATTTATTGTATATGAGATTTTTGTTAAGATAAAATTATCTCCGTTTCTCCAAATTTTTCCCCAGCTTCCAAAAAAATTCTCTACAAAACAATGACTAAAACATGAAATTTAAAAATTGCGAATAATGTGCTTTGAATATGTATTCAAAACTCTTGATATGTGAAAAAAGATGGAGGGAAGCGGAGCGATTGTTTGTGGAAACCCTAGGGAACAGGGCTCGGCTTCTCTGTCTTTTGCGGCAGCGGACCATATCAGACGCGATTCAGAGGCGCCGCACCGGTCATATGAGCCTGTTTTCTTTTGCTTGGTGGCGAATCTCTCATTCCCTCTCATTTGCACAGACCTCAGGCCATTTTTTGAGGCAGAATACAAACAATTTAGAGGATTTCGGGAAGCAGAGAGGCGTCCATATCGTGGAGGAATCTCTGCTTTACGTTTTCACAATTCTGGATCGGTTTTGGTGGTCTTCTTCCAACGGCAATAGATATTCGCACCTGCAGGCAATGGGTACCTTACCTTTCTCAGATTTAGTATTCATCGTGCATTTTGCTGGGGGTCTCGGTTGTTCGCCCCTGTTTACATCCCTTCTACGCCGGATGTGCCAAAGAACAAAGGGAGCAGTTGCGTCTCTGACTTTGATAGCTGGGTAGGTTCTATGCGGACTCTGTGGCAGCCCTCGGCCCTTCCAAGCCAAGCACAGGCCCACGACATGAATGATGTGCCCATAGACAAAAAATGCAGCCAGCATATTTGCAACAGCGACCCTTAGGTAGGCTCGAAACCTTATCAAGTTTTCATTAAGCCTCCTGTAGGTAACATCATTATTCTATGGATTTGAACAACAGACTCTATACCACATCAAGGAAGAAATCCGGTCTGTGGCGGGTTACCCAGTTCATTCATAGTCACTGATTTTTGGGGGAAAAGCTTTAGCTGACCATTGCACTCTTAAAGACTATGCCATTGGTTCTGGATCTTCCATCTGCCTCAACCTTAGACTGAGGGGTGGAATGATGGGCCAAAATAGGGCACAAGGATCCTCCATGGGAGCAGGTGCATCCAAAAATATTCCCTCAAAAGGTTCATACAGGAATGTATTACATGGGGACAAAAACAATCCCACAGTACCTGTTGCCCCTGCTGAAAGTGCCCCCAAGCCATACATTGTAGAACTGCAGGACAGCGTGCCTGAAATAAATATAGACAGTCTAGACATTGATATGCATAGAACTGCCTACGAATCCCAAGCAATTATAGGCAGATTCAACTGCTTCTGGCCCAAACCAATGGAGCTGTTCCATTGGATCTTTACAAACTGGACCATGGAATGTGAAATACACCTATGTTCTAAGGGATTCTTCATTGTCAAATTTTCATCCACTGAGGCCAGAGATGACATTATCAGCCAGGGACCATGGTTCTGGGGCTCCATGGGACTCTTCATTACACCATGGTTCCCAAATTTTGATGCCAACACCATGGAGGTGACCAAAATGCCGGTCTGGGTAAGGATCTTCAATCTCCCGCTACATTTTTGGAATGAAAATGTTCTTGGCTGCATTGGAAACACCCTTGGTAGATACATTAAAACATGCACACAACGCCTGGAGGAGCGCATATTCACCTTCGCACGAATCTGTGTGGAGGTTGACTTGAGCAAGGGACTCCCGGAGTCCATTATGCTGAACAAAAAACAACAAAGATGGACACAACATTTAGATTATGAGAACACAACCTTCAGATGCTGGATATGTAGGTGCATAGGACACTTACAAAACTCATGCCCAGCAGCCAAAAGGGATAATAGGAAAAAGAAGAATACAGGCAAAGCGACAAAATGTTGGAAATTTCCCTCTGAAGAGCCAGAACTACAGGAAGAAGAGGTGGAACCAACACCACAAGAGAATAAACAAACAAATACTTCCTTAGGCACACAAGAACAGGAAATGCAAGATCCTCTCGACACCACCACAAAGACTCAGTAGGATATGGTACCTGGAACACTAGACAGTGGGGGATATAAAAGAACACATACATCAGACACATCAGACTCTGATAAGGATAATGGAGCACCAACGGAAGAAAATCAGCTTGTCCTTATCGAGACCACGCCAACACTTGGTGCTTGGTGTAAGGTTGAAAAGAAGAAGGGGAGAAAATCCTAATTGTATCTCTTTTCTTTTTCATATGCGGCATTTGGAATGTCTTTGGACATATATCAGCTCATACAACATGTAATTTTGTTTTCTCATAAATAAAATTACGAATTTTTTCTTTGTGAAAAAAAAAAACTCTTGATATGTGACACTTGTGCAAAAACAGGAAGAGGTTATTGTTATTTGGCCTATCCTTCAGAAAAAACCCTTTTATTTTCCCATAATTTTCCTTCATGTGGTCGAAATCATCATTTCAAAATGATGTAAAAAACATAGTACGTTGCGTAGCACTATGTAGCGAGTATGTTGGGTAGAACTCCATGTTCTCTATGGTTGCACACCTCCTCTAAAAAAATGGATCAAATGGGTAGGTTTGAAATGGTTGTGTGATGGTTTATAACTCTTTAAGTAGGTTCTCCAACTCTTGCAAACCTCATGAATGGTTGATACTCACATGTGTAGCAGTTGTACAACGACTAGGTTGAGTAGCACTTGTGTGCAACGAATTTCCCACAGTGAGTGCAACCAACTTGTTACTTGATTGGTCACCTGTAGCATCCACTTGATCTGGCATGAGTGTGGGGAGTATGGGTTATGTCATGTTTATGGTGAAATCATGGTCTTTAAGTGAATATATTTAGGATGGGATAGGGAATATAAGAGGCATATGATTAATGAATAGGGGATGATTGATGAATAGGGGATATGAGAGGGGATTTTATAAATGGATAATAGGAGATGGGAAAATGTAGGATGTGTGTTATAGTATTAGGGGACAAATGGGTAGAATAGGAGGAGAAAAGAAATATGTTTCTCTTTTACAAACTATCTTACTTAAGCAATTGGATTATGACTGAAATTGACTCAAGTAAAGCTTCTGACATACCCATTATTGACAGATACCCCATGACTCAATAAATACAAATTTGTGACCATGACTCTTCATAACTCAATGTTGCTTCAAGCTTTCGACCGAACCACTTGATGACTAGACTCATGGTGATGTTTTGGACAATGACATTCAAAATTATGACAATGACAGTGTTCAATAAGTTCGATTTATTGAGATACTGCAAATTAATGGATTCGAAAAGATGATTCGAAAAAAATTAAAATATTGACCCTAACAAATAGCACAAGTGGAAAATTCAGCTATTCAATCCCTCCATGGTTACAGGGAGTAAACCAGACTCAAGCATATGGAAGATACTTGGCTTAGGCAGACACTTCAACAAGTTTGGGCAATTCAGAAAATGGAGGCCATCAAGCATAGGGGTGGCATGAATTTTTTATTTGTAACCAAATTGCAATGTGGATGAAGTTACCATCCATTTTTGGTCCGTTACAATGTAATTTCCAATGTGTATTTGGATATAGTCCAAAAGACAAACATACGGTTTAATATACTAGTTAAATATACAATATGTTTCGAGCATGGTTTATACAATATGGTTTCGAGTATTGACTAACTAAATTTAAATATTACAAAAACTAATTGATTACAAAAATCCTGCATAATTTATAAAGTTTCAAAAACTAACTGACATGTAATAAAAACTAAGTAATTGACTAACTGTTACAAAAAACAAGCACTCCAACTATTACATAACATAATTACTCCCACTGTTACATAAGCACTCCAACTGTTATATAACATAATTATTAAGTTGAACGATAATTTAGTTGTTACATAACATAAGAACTCCAACTAGATTTAATTTAGGAATGCCTTGAAAAATTCTTCAAGAATTTCATCGCTACAAGTTAATCCACTTGAGAATTCAATCAAATTTAACTATAGATACTTGTGCTTGGTGTGCATCTATCCACTGCATGCATCATAATTCCTTATGTACATGACACACACGACATTGTTGTTGATTCTTTCATACATAGGAAGAATTATGAAGAAATGGCACGTAGGATTTGGTGTGCATAATATGGACCATATGCATCATAATTTCATCGTTGTTTGTATGTGCTTGGTGTGCAGGTTATATATCTCTTAACAAAGCATGGAACCACAACCACTTCGATGTATGCATATATGTACCTTGTATAGATACTATACTATGTTACTCCTAATGGTTTGTTCTTCAAATCCATAGTTTCTAATCTATATTTTTATCTTTTGATATGTTTTAAGGAACCCTACTTGCACTACCATAAAAAATTCATGGGACTCCCTCTTGTTTCAATTGTGACTGAGGCCATAAAAATATTTCCCTTCAACTCCAAATGTTATGTAAATTTCATCTCTTCCTTTATACAATGTATCTATTGTTTATTACTATTCTCATTTTTCCATTCATGGAAAGCTTATTCAAGCTAAGCTGGAATAGAGGAGGGAGGCTAGTAGTTGTGTGGCCTCCGTACGTGGCCCAATTTAGAAAGGTGGCAAACATAGTCAGCAATACGACATGTGGCCATCACATGGAGACATGTGTTAACTTCCCCTTAGTGGACACAACTTTCCATTTTGGTACCAATTACGGTTTCATTCACGACGATTAGGGTTAAGTCTCTTCACCTCCGTTCATTTCTTTCCAGGCCCAATAGTGGCTTGTTATGGGTACTACTCCAGTTAATAAGAAGTAAAACCTTTTTATTCTTAATTTAACCTACAAATTTCACGGTTTAAGGTGCACAAAAACATGTTAATGTTAAATATTGTCACAATCTATATTTTTACCACATGTCAACTATGTTTCCTTAGAATTCTTTTCAAACAGATTTCAAGATCTAAGACCTCCTAGAAAATTACTTATTGACCTCCTAATTTGTTTGAGATTAATTTTAACATTAGTCACAAACTGAACAGTAAATAAAAACTTAAAATTTTGATCAAGGCTCAGGATTCTGTACATAGCAACAGTAATCAGAAAGAAACTATCTCCAATAAGAAATACTCAAGGTTTTTGTTGCAAACCTAAATAGAGATGAAGGTATCGATTATAGAAATGTGAATTCATAGAAATTAAACCCCTAAGAAAGTGATGATCGATATGATGCATACAAAAAATCCACGTACACAACAACATCCATCAGAAAGAAATTTTCTCCAACTCAATGGAGTATACATACAAATTATTATGACTTCAGTTATTTAACCACCTACATCATGAAATTCCAATCAACTGACTATTTTTCCACTTAAATCCTTAGAAAAACTACGAGGAAAACATGGAGACAAATGCATGAACAAATCCAGATATGAACCAAGAAAAAGCAAAGGGAAAAACAACCACCATAGTCCTAGCTTTATCCACCTGATTTGAACTAAGAAACAAGCAGCAGGGTACATTGTAATATTAGCATTCATTTAGAACTATATCTAACTTTGAAGCCACCAAACTTCTCAATATCTCAAACTAACCAACAAAGAGTGTAAATATCTATCTCATTTATTAGCTATTGTTACAATCTTTACAGTAAGCATACAATCAATCAAAGGTGTAGCACATCATTTATCTATATGAATCAAGGAGAAACATTAGTGAATATACATACAATACTTTCTCCATCAAGAAATTTAATCACGAAGAAAATCGAAAGAATGTTGAGTACATAAGCATCACTATTCATTTCTCTCAATGAAGAACCTTGAACATCGTGTGATTATATAACGCCAAGTGCATAATTTCCCATTTTCAACTTCACATGTTGAGAAAAGCAGTGCACGGTGAACCAAATCAATATCAATCATCGAATTAAGCCACATAAGCCACATAACTAATTAAGCCACGGAAGCCACCAAACTTCTTAGCAACTAAAACTAACCAACCAAGAGTGTAAATATCTATCTCATTTATTAGCTACCATTACAGTCATTATAGTAAGAAAAAAATCAATCAAGGTGTAGCACATCATTTATCTATATGAATCAAGGAGAAACATTAGCTAATATACATACAATATTTTCTCCATCGGGAAATGAAATCATGAAAAAATCGAAAGAGTGTTGAGTATATAAGCATCGCTATTCGTTTCTCTTAGTGAATAAACTTGAACATGATCGAAAACCCCCATTTTTTCACAAAAGCTAGTAGAAGCCACGAATTGAAGCCTCAGGTAGTCAATTGCATCACCGAAGGAAAAAAATCTCTAAAAAATGCAACTAGTGTAGAAAACCCCCAAATTTTTTTTGACCTAAACCACAGAAGCCACCAATTAAGCCACATAAGCAACATAAGCCACCAAAATTCTCACTATTTCACAGGTAGATAGTTATAGAACAAGACACCAGACACTGTTATACAGAGTAATCATTATGGTACTAAAACCCCCATTTTTTTTCACAGAAGCCACAAATTGAAGCCACAACTAGTCAATTGCATCACAAAAGGAAAACAATCATTGAAAAACCCAACTAGTGTAGAAACCCCCAATTGTTTTTCGACCTAAGCCACAAAAACCACCAATTAATCCATAGAAGCCACATAAGCCACCAAAATTCTCACTATTTCAAATAGCTAGACAACTATAGAACAAGATACTAGAGACTATTATACAAAATAATCATTATGGTACTAAAACCCCTATTTTTTTCTCACATATGCAACCAGAAGCCACGAATTGAAGCCACCATTACTTAATTGCATCACAGAAGGAAAAAAAATCACCAAAAATTTTAATCCAAGAGGCTAAGTGACCATCAGAATATCTATTGCATCCACTTCTTTTAATGCATAATATCTGTGTAAGTTGTGAAGGACAAAGGGCTGCAATTCACAAGTACTGAAATGATGATAAAATATTGCTTGTTGTGATAAAAGATTATGGCTGCAGAAAATATCAAGTGGATTACAGATTCAAAAACACCCTAAAGCCTCTATATGCAGTAATAGAAAACACCCCTAACCCCTCTTATAGAATAATATAAAATCCCCCTAAACTCTCTATATGCAGTAATAGAAAACCCCCTTTTTCCTCACAAAAGCTACCAAAAGCCACAAATTGAAACCACAGTTACTGAATTGCATCACAGAAGGAAAACAATCATAAAAAAACCCAACCAATGCAGAAACCCCCAATTGTTTTTCGACCTAAGCCACAAAAACCACACATACTCCATAGAAGGCAACAAAAGCCATATATTAACACAAATAAGGCGAAGACAAAGCAATTAAGAAAATTAAACCACCAATTAAGTCATAGAAGCCACATATACTCCACAAAAGGCACCAAAAGCCAGAGATTAACACAAAGAAGACGAATGGTGTGGATATGATGCAGGGGCATGAGGCTTAGAGACAAAAGACTTCATTAATTATTCCAAAAATCCAAAAAAATGTTCCAAGCAAAGGTGTTGGTACCTTTAGCTGTCAATTTCCAACTTTATTAGATAGGGTTGAACTAGTATTTAGGAGGATTGAATAGCTTTAGATTTGTTTCAGCATATTTAGCTTCAGTTGATAGAATTTAGGGAGATATTAGGAAATTAAGATTTTGTCTAAATTTGAAGAATTCGATCCTAATTGAGGAGGTTGATGGTTATGTAAAAGGAATATAAATGTAACCTCTGTAATAGGGGAATTGGGAATTGGTTGTAGAAGAATGATTATGAGGTTTGGCCTCTGTTTAATAAAATTGCAGTGTTTGTTTAAAACTGTTGTTATACTTGGCAATCCCCGGAGGGTTTCACCTTCGAAAATGCATTGATATATATGTATTCTGTGTATCCATTGAGAGGGTTAATCTCTGTGTGAAGGAGGGTTTTTAGTTCTCCGAAATAGAGTTAAATTCATATTCTCTATGTATGAATTTAAATGTATATTAAATATGTATAAGGGTTTGGAGGAAATTGAGAAGTCGGGTTCTTTGGTTAAGAAGAACTGGAAAGGAACAACAGAGGACTCGTGGATTTGCAGCTGGAAAGGAACAACAACCCGTTGAAGTTAGGAAAGGAACAACAAAGAAAATCGTGTTTAAAACACGATTTAACCCAAAGTTGAAGGTTAATGGTTTTGGGAAACCATACCACTGGTTTCGCACAAATTTTGAGCCAAGAGTGGTTTTAGACCATTTGAACGCGATCAAATAATGTGTTGACACGTTGCAGAGAAAAACAACCCTTTTCGCGTAAGTTTTGTGTGGTAGAGTTCGGGGTTGAAATGGATGCGATATCCGTCCGATCATGATTGACGAATATCCAACGGTGGTCGCATCACGCGATACGTGGTCGTTTAACCAAAGGTATGGACCCAAAGTTTGATTAAATAAAGTTTATTTAAACATTGAAGTCCGGGTGTATAAGTCCCGAAGGTCTTTAACCTTGGTTTAGTGATTTATATAATGTCCCCGAGGGCTGTCATATTGAGTTAATAAAAAGAATTTTATTTAAGTGATTCACTTCCGAAATATTTCCAAAGGCTTCATCAAACAGGGTCTTGAAAACATTGGTTAAAGTGGGTCTGTCATATTCCCGAAGGTTTCCAAGAAGTGATTCCGAAGGTTTTAAAACTTGTGTATAATAAACATTGTTTATTATCACATTTCCGAAGGTCAAGTATTATATTCTTGAAGGTTCGAAACATTGGTTTAAGTGGTTTTTAAATGTTTCCAAAGGGCTAATGTTGTGATAAGGGAAAAAGGGGATTTTCTTCCAAATGTACATGTTATAAAGTTTTTCAAAGAGATTTCATAACTTTTGATGAATGAGAGTGGAAAGGGAGATCTGGAACAAATTCCTCCAAAGTTAGAAAGCATTGTACAAAAGTTTGAACAACTCTCCTTAAAGCTTGCACCCACACTGCCATCAATTGTGGTATCAAAGCCATCTTCAAAGCATTTTTCAGATATTGAACATGCTTCTAAGAGTCAGAAGAAGAAATCCGGCATGGCTGTCAGAATTGATAGAGGTGTTGCTGGTAGAAGAAGAGGTAGGCCAGTTGCAAATGCAAAAGTACTGGAGATTATGCAGTAGATTCAAGCCAGATTGGAAGCAATTGAAGGAGGACACCTGAGAGATCCTGAAGATGTCAGTGAAATTGAAGCTAAAGAAGAAGAAGAGAATATTGAGCTTACCCCTGATATGAGATTATTTAAATTAGTTTTAGGCTCTACATCCAGGCCTAGACTTGAAGTATCAGCTTTTGCAGGAGGATTGAATCCAGAAGAGTTGATAGACTGGATTAATGAGATGAATAAATGCTTTTATTATGAAGATATGGGTGAAGAAAAGAGAGTTAAGTTTGCAGTCACAAGGTTGAAAGGACATGCAGCACTTTGGTGGGATGGAGTGCAAGCAGAGAGAAGGAGAGTTAGTAAACAACCAATCAAGAATTGGAACAGAATGGTGGCAAAGCTGAGAGGTAAGTTTTTGCCTAGTGATTATCAGCTTTCATTATTTAGACAAATGCAGAATCTTAGACAGAGATTAATGACTATGAAAGAATACACAGAATAATTTTACAAACAGAGTATAAGAGCAGGACAAATCCAAGATATAACATAGAAGATTTCCAGGTATGTAAATGGTCTCAGAATGGAGATTCAAGATGAGATAAGTATATTGTCTCCTAAGATAGTATAAGAGGCTTACCAGATGGCCTTAAAAGCTGAAGAAAAACTCCTAAGAAAGAAATCTACCAAAGGAAGAGGTACTTTCCGAGGAAAGGGAAGTCAAGGTGGTAGAGGAAGATCTACAACACCAAGAGATGGAGCTAGCAGCAGCTCACCTCAGCATGCACCCATAGAAGGTGAAGCAAGTGGCAGAAGGAGTTCCTATAAAGGAAGAGGAGGTAGAAGAAAAGGAAGAGAAGTGAGATGTTGCAGATGTAACAAATTAGGACATCGAGCTTATGAATGCCCAGAGAAAGAGAATGTGGGTACAAGTCATAGAAATGAAATTGTTACTCAGACTGGAGAAGAAGCAGCAAAGTTGACTGAAACAGAGAGAGAAATTATGCTAGAGAAAGGAGAATCTTTGGTGGTTAACAAGGTTTTGTTGAAACAAACAAAGGAGGTTGCTGAGCCAACACAGAGAAAGACTTTGTTCAGAAGTGTGTGCTAAGTTTAAGGGAAATGATGTCAATTGGTCATTGATAGTGGCAGTGCTGATAGTTTGGTCTCTATAGAGGTGATAGAAAAGTTGAAATTAAAGACAAGGGAACATCCAACACCCTACAAGGTGTCATGGCTTCAGAAGGGACATCAGCTAATTGTAAAGGAACAATGTGAAATAGAATTGCAGATGAGCAGCTACAAAGATAAAATCATGTGTGATGTGATGCCTATGGATGTGTGTCACATATTGCTGGGTAGACCTTGGCAGTATGACAGAGCAACAATACATGATGGTAAGAGAAACACTTACAATTTTTTCAAGGATGGCATGAATCAAACATTGTTACCTATGGAAGAAGGAGATGCATCAAGCAAAAATTTTGATTCAAAGAATTTATTGTTGAGTGGGAAAGAATACTTGCAGCAGATTGAAGATGATGAGGTAAATTTTTCTTTAGTTTACAAACCTAAGGTAGTATTTACTTCTAATAGAATTTCTGATTTGCGAATTAAAATTCAAGCAATGTTGGAAAGTTATTGTGATATTATTGTGGATGATTTTCCTGCTGAATTACCACCTGTAAGAAGAATCAACCATCAGATAGATTTGATTCCAGGATCAAATCTTCCAAACAAAGCAGCTTACAGAATGAATCCTATAGAAAATGAAGAAATCAGAAAGCAAGTGTAGGAATTGGTTGACAAAGGTTTGATCAGAGAAAGTTTGAGTCCTTGTGCAATACCTACAGTGTTAAGTTGGAAGAAAGATGGAGGTTGGAGAATGTGCACTGATTCAAGAGCAATCAACAAAATAACAATAAGGTATAGATTTCCTTTACCTAGAATTGAAGATTTGATGGACTGTTTGAGTGGAGCAAGATATTTTTCAAAACTAGATTTGAAAAGTGGGTATCATCAGATTAGGATAAGGGAAGGTGATGAATGGAAAACATCCTTTAAAACAAATGAGGGATTGTATGAATGGATGATAATGCCTTTTGGTTTATCAAATGCACCTAGCACTTTTATGAGGCTCATGAATGAAGTATTAAAGGAATTTATTGGTAAATTTGCAATAGTATATCTAGATGATATATTAATTTACAACAAAACAAAGGAAGAACACCTGAGACATCTTAATTATGTCTTAAGGAAATTGCATCAAGAGAAATTACTGATAAACTTAAAGAAATGTTCATTCATAAAAGAATTGATATATCTGGGTTTTTTTGTTTCTGCTGAAGGATTAAAAATGGATCCAGAGAAGGTCAAGGAAATTGTGGAGTGGCCTTCACCAAAGAATGTTTTTGAGGTAAGATGTTTCCATGGACTTTCTAGTTTTTATAGAAAATTCATAAGGAATTTTAGCAAGATTAATGAACCTATCATTGAAACCATAAAGAAGGACAAACAACCATTTAAATGGACTGCTGAAGCTGAAAGAAATTTTTAGTTTTTGAAGCAAAAGATAACCATTAGGGGAATTTTGAGGTCTAAAATGGGCCTCCTAAGGAAATTATAAAATAATAGTGGAAAAAATAAAATAAGATTTGATGACATCATCAAATTTTAGAGGGAAAAATGAAAAAACTACTTTTTCAATTCATATTTTCAACTTATCTCCCAAAGTTTTTACTCAAATTTCGAGCGGGAGTACTCGTTGGATGCGAAATTTAATTCCCCATCCAAGGAGTACCCATGTTGCATACTTTCGATGGGTCCTACTACATGAAAAATGAGAAATACATAAAAAACGTGATTACAATCACGCTTTTTATGTATTTCTCATTTTTTGTGTAGTAGAGTTCATCGAAAGTATGCAACATGGGTACTCCTTGGATGAGGAATTAAATTTCACATCCAGCGAGTACTCCCACTCGAAATTTGAGTAAAAATTTTGGGAGATAAGTTGAAAATACGAATTGAAAAAGTAGTTTTATTATTTTATTATTTTTTAATATTTTTACCCTTTTATTTAAAAAATGGTAAATCATCTCCCATGGTTGACATCATCATCTTGAATCCTATTGGTTGTTATAAAGTTTATTTTTGTTGTACATTTTTCTTAGGAGGCCCATTTTAGACCTCAAAATTCCCCTAATGTGAAAACCCTGTTTTAGTTTTTCCTGATTTTAATAAACCATTTCAAGTAAAGTGTGATGCTATAGGAGAAGCTATTGGGGATGTATTAATTCAAGAAGATAGACCTGTAGCATATTTCAGTGAGAATATGAATGAGACAAGAAGAAAGTACTCTTCTTATGACAAAGAATTTTATGCAATAGTACCATCATTGAAGAAATGGAGACATTATTTAATGTCTAAGGAATTTGTGCTATATTCAGGTAATCATGCTTTACAGTATATTATGCAGAAACCTAAATTGAATCAAAAACATGCAAAATGGGTGGAATATATTCAAAGTTTTAACTTTGTTTTGAAGCATATAAGTGGTTAGGCAAACAAGGTAGCTGATGCCTTGAGCAGAAAAAACATTCTTGTTCAAGAAAATCGAATTGAAGTGGTAGGTTTTGATTTTCTTAAAGAAATCTATAAAACAGATTTGGATTTTAAAGAAGCATTTGAAGCATGTTTTAATCCTATTTTGATAGACAGAAGTCAGTGGTTAGATTATTTCTTGCAAGAGGGCTTATTGTTCAAAAGAAATCAGTTGTGCATACCAAATTTTTCCATGAGAAAAAATTTAATCAGAGAAAAGCATAGTGGTGGACTTGCTAGAAATTTTGGTGTTGATAAGACTTATGAGCAAATAAGTCATTTTTATTATTGGCAAAAGATGAGATCTGAAGTGGAAAAGTATGTGAAAAATTGTAAAATTTGTCAATATGCGAAGGGGAGAAGTCAAAATGCAGGTTTGTACATTCCATTGCCTATTCCAGACAGACCTTGGGATATGGTAAGTACGGATTTTGTTTTAGGATTGCCTAAGGCACAGAGAGGGAATGATGCAATTTATGTTGTAGTTGAAAATTTTTCAAAGATGACACATTTTATTCCATGTTATAAAACTAGTGATGCTACTCATGTTGCCAATTTGTTTTTCAAGGAGATTGTTAGATTACATGGGTTACCTAAAAGTATTTTTTTTGATAGAGATAATAGGTTTGTTGGTCATTTTTGGAGGACATTGTGGAAGAAGCTTGGTACTAAATTGAGTTTCAGCTCAACTTATCACCCTCAGACTGATGGGCAGACTGAAGTAGTGAACATAAGTCTGGGTAATCTTTTGATAAGTCTTGCAGGAGAAAATCCTAAACAGTCGGATCATATCTTACCACAGGCATAATATGCATACAATGATTCACCTAACAGAAGTACAGGGCAGAGTCCATTCCATATAGTTTATGGGATGCACCCAAGAGGAGTATCTGAATTGAGGAACTTGGGAAAAGCAGAAATGAGGAGTGCTGATGGAGAGGAATTTGCTTCAGAGATACAAGCAATACATGAATAGGTAAAGCAGCAGCGACAAGACATTAGAATCAAGTACAAAAGAAAAGTAGATTTGAGCAGAAGAGAAGTTAATTTTGAAGTTGGTGATTTGGTTTTGGCACACTTGAGAAAAGAACGATTTCCAAAGAAGCAGTATAACAAATTAAAATTCAAAAAGATAGGACCATGCAGGATATTGAGAAAGTTTTCTGCAAATTCCTATGAAATTGAATTGCCTTCTGATATTGGAATACCTCCAATATTTAATGTTGCTGATTTGTAAAGATATGAAGATGGTGGCACAGATGAAGGACCAGAAGATAGAGAGCAGATTGATTGGGTAAAACAGTTACCTACAGCAGAGCCATTACAGCCAGAGAGGATCTTAGACAAGAAAGTGTTCAAGAAAACCAGGGGACAGGAGTATTTTCAATACTTGATCAAATGGAAGGATCAACCAATGGAGTATGCTACCTGGATGACAGAAACCATGTTGCAGAAACGGGGCAGTTCTGTGGAGGAGCTCATGGATAGGAGCCCATGAAGATTTTTGTCCTCTGGAGTTTGATGCAGGGGCATGAGGCTTAGAGACAAAAGACTTCATTAATTATTCCAAAAATCCAAAAAATGTTCCAAGCAAAGGTGTTGGTACCTTTAGATGTCAATTTCCAGCTTTATTAGATAGGGTTGAACTAATATTTAGGAGGATTGAACAGCTTTAGATTTTTTTCAACATATTTAGCTTCAGTTGATAGAATTCAGGGAGATATTAGGCAATTAAGATTTTGTCTAAATTTTAAGAATTTGATCCTAATTGAGGAGGTCGATGGTTATGTAAAAGGACTATAAATGTAACCCCTATAATAGGGGAATTGGGAATTGGCCGTAGAAGAATGATTGTGAGGTTTGGCCTTTGTTTAATAAAATTGTAGTGTTTGTTTAAAACTGTTGTTATACTTGGCAATCCCCGGAGGGTTTCACCTTCGAAAATTCATTGATATATATGTATTCTGTGTATCCATTAAGAGGGTTAATCTCTGTGTGAAGGAGGGTTTTTAGTTCTCCGAAATACAATTAAATTCATATTCTCTGTGTATGAATTTAAATGTATATTAACTATGTATAAGGGTTTGGAGGAAATCGAGAAGTCTGGTTCTTTGGTTAAGAAGAACTGGAAAGGAACAAAATAGGACTTGTGGAGTTGCAGCTGGAAAGGAACAAAATAGGACTTGTGGAGTTGCAGCTGGAAAGGAACAAAATAGGACTTGTGGAGTTGCAGCTGGAAAGGAACAACAACCCATTGAAGTTAGGAAAGGAGCAACAAAGAAATTCGTGTTTAAAACGCGATTTAACTCAAAGTTGAAGGTTAGTGGTTTTGGGAAACCATACCACTGGTTTCGCACAACTTTTGAGCCGAGAGTGGTTTTAGACCATTTGAACGTGATCGAATAATGTGTTGACACGTCGAAAAGCAAAACAACCCTTTTTGCGTAAGTTTTTTGTGGTAGAGTTTGGGGTTGAAATGGATACGATATCCGTCCGATCGTGATCGACGAATATCCAACGGTGGTCGTATCGCACGATACGTGGTGGTTTAACCAAAGGTATGGACCCAAAGTTTGATTAAATAAAGTTTATTTAAACATTGAAGTCTGGGTGTATAAGTCCCGAAGGTCTTTAACCTTGGTTTAGTGCAATATATAATGTCCTTGAGGGCTATCATATCGAGTTAATAAAAAGATTTTTATTTAAGTGATTCACTTCCGAAATATTTCCAAAGGCTTTATCAAACATGGTCTTCAAAACATTGGTTAAAGTGGGTCTGTCATATTCCCGAAGGTTTCCAAGAAGTGATTCCAAAGGTTTTAAACCTTGTGTATAATAAACATTGTTTATTATCACATTTCCGAAGGTCCTGTATTATATTCTTGAAGGTTCAAAACATTGGGTTAAGTGGTTTTTAAATGTTTCCAAAGGGCTAACGTTGTGATAAGGGAAAAAGGGGATTTTCTTCCAAATGTACATGTTATAAAGTTTTTCAAAGAGATTTCATAACTTTTGATGAATGAGAGTGGAAAGGGAGATCTGGAATAGATTCCTCCAGAGTTAGAAAGCATTGTACAAAAGTTTGAACAGCTCTCCTTAAAGCTTGCACCCACACTGCCATCAGAATACCAATCAAATATATTGTTAAGCAACCAACTCTCAAAATAGAAGAAAATATAGATCAACGACTAAGAAATCAACCTCTTTGAGGGGGAAACCTCCTTTAAATTACATAAATGAACAATTATTGGACGATACAAATGGAAAAACCTCCTTTCTATATATAGGAGTCCATGGGGTCACGATATAATCCTAGTCGGCCTAACAATAATAGTTTAAGGGCACCACAATAACAATAGTGGCCTTTTATGGGGCACAATAATAACAATATGGGGACTACAGGGGTACAAAAATAACAATAAGGGGGCTACACTAACAACAATAAGGGACTACACTAGTAATATAGGGACCTAACATGCCCCTCTCCTTCAAAAAAGTGTTGTCATCAATGCTTGAGTAGTTATGAATGCTTCTGTATTAAATTATCATCCTCCCATGTGGAATCTTCAGTGGGTAAGTTCATCTAATTGATGATATACTCTGAAATTGATCGATTTCGTAGCTGTCGAGTTATTGTTTCCATGACTGCTTCAGGTTCCAATGTTCCTTATCAAGTTTTGGAAATATTGTTTGAACTAGAAGCTTGTCACCTATAACCTTATTTAAGCATGAAACATGGAAAACTGGGCGCACTCGGGAAGATGTAGGAAGCTCCAATTTGTATGCCATAGTACCAATATTTTGAGACACCTTTTAAGGAGCATAGTACTTTGGCGATAATTTATTATCCTTCTTAGCTTGCTTGAGGGACATTTTTTTGTATGATTGTGTTTGAAAAAATACTCAGTCGCTTACATCAAAAATTATCGCTACGATGTTGATATGCCTGTTTTTTCATTCGATTTTATGAAAATTTTAGGTTATCCTTTAAGAGTTGGAGAACTTTTTGTTGATGCTTGATATGATCTTCCACTGCTTTAACCTTAGAATTTTCTCTTAAAGATGATGTGATGGACAGTGGATGATATCCATAAAGTGCCATACATTAGGTCATTTTTGCTGTAGTGTGGAAGGAAGTGTTATACCACCATTCAGCTAGAGGTAACCACTTGACCCATTGTGTTTGCTTATCAGATAAAAAGCAACGAAGATATCCCTCCAAAAATTTGTTCACTATCTCATTTTTGCCATCAGATTGAGGATGATAAGATGAACTATGAGCTAGTTGAGTAACCAAACAAGAAAATAATTCCATCAAAAAATTTCTAGTGAAAATGGGATCTTTGTTGCTTACAATAATATTTGGGTTTCCATGTAGCTTTTCAATTGTTTCCATAAATGCAGTAGCAATTGTACTCTCTTTAAATGTATGAGATAATGCACAAAAGTGTGCATACTGTAGAAATTTATTAATACTAATGTATTACCGGATTCTACTGATCTAACAATATTTATCTTCTTGCTAAATACAGAATCTTTCCACTATTAAACTTGCGGAAATTTAAAACTCAATTGCAAACACATGTGAATAAATTCAATCACACATAACACAGTTGTTTAACAGGAAAGCTTAAAGCTAAAAACCTCAACTATCATATATTATGTATATCAATGGAATCATGTAATAATCTCATACAAAGATTAGTACATCAAGCTCTCAATACAATGTAGATTCATTACACATTGTCATGTAGAAATTTGCATATCTATGCACCAATTTCTTGCCTCCTGATAGCCGGCCTCCACTACGCAATCCCTGCTGAAGAAGACCCCTGAATGAATTTGAATTGGCCTTGCCTTGGCTACACAATCCTCATTGGCAACTCCAATGTGTGTCAGATGCATTGAATGCATCACTATAGTCACAACGGATATTCCATCTCACCCTTTCACCTATCTCTCCACTGGGTCTCCACTGGAACTGACATGCACTGTAGTTAACTGTTGTTTCTGTTCAGTTGTTAGTGAGTTATTAGTTGTGAATTAATTAACTAATTAATTCACTTAACTCTGACTAGTGTATCTTTTAGTTAGACTAGATACAACTAGCTCAACTAAGTTTAACTCACTTAACTGAGTTAAACTAAATAACAACTCCATAAACTACTCTTCCAACTCTGTCATAACTTTTCCACTTCAGTTCTCACTGAGTCCTCCATGCATGAGCCACCAATAAACCCTAAGAATTGCGTAATTCCTTCAGCCCACTGATTTTCCAAATCTTTTCACTGAAATAAAGTGCTCCAAGAGAATAAGTTGATGTTTATTGTCGGATTATTATTAAGGGTTAATAATAATGGACATGCACCTATTTTTAGATCGACGATCTATAAATAGATTTCGCCCAATATTCTAAAAATAGAATTTCATCCATTTTTCGCATTTGACCAACCATCTACAAATAGCATCCTACAACTTATAGAATATGCTCACCATGTCTAAAAATAGACATACACCTAAAAATAGCTTGCGGGCCCCACTTAGTGAAGGTGCTTAATTTTCACTAAGCTCATCATCTTGTTAAATCTCAACACATACTTGGTAAGTCTATCAAATACCACCATGATGACAGTCTTTCCTTCGGACTTAGGTAAACCTGTGATAAATTCCATTGAAACCTCCTCCCAACATTGACTTGGAGTGGATAAAGGTTGTTGTAGACCCGTGGTCTTAATTTTCTTAACTTTATTTTGCTGGAAAACCAAACATATCGCCACAAGCTTTTGAATATCATATTTAAGGCCATCCTTAAGAAAATATTTCTTCACCCTGTGGTAATTTTTTAAAAATCTTGAGCGTCCTCCTAAGGGAGAGGTGTGCAACTCAAAAATAATATTATGTTTTAGTTGGGAATTCATAAAAAGATATAAGTGACCTTTGTACCATAAGGAATCATTTTTCCAACTAAATGTATCAGATGTATTGGGATCTTGCTGCAACTTTTGAATGAGTGTTTGCACTTCTTCATCATTCTTCCATTCCTCCCTTACTTTAGTTATCCAATCTGGTTGGATAATAGAAAGGCACAAAGCAATGCTTCCACATCCTCATCCTTTCTTGAGAGTGCATCTTCAATACCATTTAGCTTACCTTTTTGTATATGATTTCAAAGTCATAAGCCAACATCTTTATGACCCATTTTTGTTGCTCTTCTGAATATAGTATTTGTTCCAAAAAGTATTTAAGACTATCATTATCATTTTTTTCCTTTAATTTTCTTCCCATTAGGTAAGGTCGCCATTTCTTTAGTGCATGTACTATTTCCAACATTTCCTTCTCATAAATAGCTTTCTGTAAATAATTTCCTTTGATTGGATGACTTTCAAAAGAAACAAGTATTCCTTCTTGCATTAAAACATCACCAACTCCATTTCTCGAGGAATCACATTCAATAATAAAGGTTTTTGTGAATTCTCGAGTAGGAAGACTGATGCTTGGCACATTTCCTCTTTAAGATGTTCAAAGGCCTTAGTTGCTTCAAGATTTCATGAAAATGCATCGTTCTTCAATAATGTTGTTATAGGTGTTGCCATTCTCCCACAATTCTTAACGAACTTGCGATAATACCCTGTTAACCCGAGAAACCCTCGCAACTGCTTTATGGTTGTGGGGACTTTCCATTCCTTAATGGCTTTAATTTTGTTAGGGTCTACCTTAACACCCTCCTGAGATACAATATGACCCAGATATTCGACCTCTTGTACTCCAAAGAAACATTTGGAGGTTTTTGCAAGTAATTGTTTGAGCACCCTTTCAACATGTTGAACATGATCCTTCCAAGACATGCTGTATATTAGTATATCATCAAAAAATACTAGCACAAATTTTCTAAGGAAGGGTTTGAAAATGGAATTCATCAATCCTTGAAATGTAGAAGGTGCATTGGTAAGGCCAAAAGGCATGACCAAAAATTCATAATGACCCTCATGAGTTCTAAATGATGTTTTTGGAATGTCTTCAGTATTCATTCTAATTTGATGATATCCTAAATGAAGATCCAACTTGGTGAAATAAATTGTTCCATGTAATTCATCCATAATTCATAAATCACAGGAATGTGAAATTTATCTTTAATAGTGAGATTATTGAGCTCCCTATAATCCGGACACATGTGCCATGATCCATCCTTCTTGTTCACCAATCCTACTAGAGCGGAGAAATAACTTTGACTAGGTTGAATTATACCAACCTCTAGCATCTCTGTAATCATACGTTCAATTTCGCTCTTTTGGAAATAAGGATATATGTAAGGCCTGATGTTTGGAGGAAAAATTCCTAGAATCAAATGAATGGCATGATCATGATAAAAAATAGGTGGGAGGCCTTTTAGAGTCTCAAATACGATGGAATTATTTTCCAACGCTTTTTGGAGATTTGGAGAAATAGATGATTTCGATGTTTGAAACTCTATAGAGCATAATTGTGAAATTATACCTCGTTGTTATTTTTTCAATATATTTTTCATGCCATTAGAGCTTCTTATATTTCATGGTTTCCCTACGATGCCCCTTAATTCAACTTCCTTTCCTTCCCAAAAAAATTTCAAAATTTGTTCATGAAAATTAAAAGCTATCGTCCTCAAAGATTGTAACCATTGAACTCCTAGTAAAACATTAACACCACCCATTGAAATGGAAAGCAATGGTCTATTCAATACATATTCCCCCATGGTTAGCTTGATATTATGGCACTTTCTAGAGCAATTTATAGTTCCTCCATTTTCAACCATCACTTGAAATTCTAGTGCTAGGTATTAGAAGCAATTTAATTCCTTGGCTACCTTACAATGAATAAAATTATGGGTGCCGCCCGAATCAATCAACACTATTACCTTTTTATTCTTGATATGTCCTTATATCTTGATTGTTTGAGGAGTGGTAATTCCTGCCAATGCATAAAAATATATGGTCAGATTCATTTCTTCATTCTCTAGCGCTACTTCTAGGTGTATATCCTCTTCTTTTGAAGTTTCTTGTTCCTTTTCTTACTCCTCTTCACAATCCATGTAAAATAATTTCTTCTCATCACACTTATGACCTTCAGTGTATTTTCTATCACAACTGTATCAAATCCCTTTTGCTTTTTTTTCTTCCAATTGTTGTGGTGTCAACCTTGTCGGTTGTGGAAGGCTAGAAGTAGAAACATTTCCATATTTATAGTTGTGAGTGGTAGGCTTCCTTGACGCCATAATTCTGCTTTCAATTTTCTTGCCAACCTAAATGTCTTCTCCAATGAATCAGGTTCCCAAAGGCGAACATCATGTTGGATGTTATCCTTTAAAGCCCCAATGAAGACATCAATCATGTGCTCCTCTAGAATATCAGTTACCCTTATATTCAATTTTTGGAAGTCCTCAATGTGTTTCACCATTAAACCCTTTTATTTGATATTTATCAATTGGCTAAAGAAGGTGTTGCTCTTTGTATCCTCATGATGTGCTATCATTTCCTCCGTAAAAATTGACCAAGTGACAAGTGTTTTACGAGAAAAAAATCCATCGATACCATACAAATTGGTTTGTATTTAAATATAAAGTTGAAATACGTACATTTTGTGTGTTTTTCACATTATGGAGATTAAAATATTGCTCTATATGTAGTATCCATGTTACCGGATCCTTGCCATCAAACTTCCTCATATCGATCTTTGGAATATGATGGGTCTTAAATCCAACACTAGAGTCTATGAAATCATGATTAACATTTATTTTTTTCTCATAATGAGTTTCATCTACTACATTTTCGCCATTAGTAATCATTTCCTGTAGCAACTTTTTCAAACCTTCCATGTTTTCTTTTATACCATTCTTCATGTCTTCCATGTTACCTTTCAGTTTTTCTTCTATACCATTGATCTTAGATTCCATGCAATTATTCAAACCATCCATATTATCTTCCTTGTCATTCTTCAAAAATTTCATCTTAGCTTCCACGCCATTCTTTAAGCCATCCATCTTAGCTTCCATTTCATTTTTGGTTACTCTTTGCGAGAGAAAAATTTGTTTTACTTGGTCCCGTAATTTTGATATATCATGTTGTGCTTCTTCCTCCTAATGCGCCATAGTATAGATTTTATGAGGGATTAATCGGCGTGGAATTATTTTTGGGAGGCATTTTAGAAACCAATACTGATATCTATGCTTCAATATTCCCTTGGAATCACTTCAAACTGATTTTTCAAACAAAAGTTATCCAATTTAAAAAACGATACACACTTTTTTCTTATTTTTTAAGAGTTCGATATTGATCCTGATGTATCTCTCTGATTTCGGATCCCCAAGACTTGAAATTTGGTCCTGTAGTAGTACTATAATTATTCTTTCCAATGCCATAGGTCTAACATAATTTGGATTTTTCAAGAAAATTTTTTTCCCGTTCTCCCACGGGCCACAATGTCATAATTATGGACTGTTTCAGTAGAGATAACTTATAGGGCTTTCCACGTGTCAGTGTTTCTATATTTGGCTCTAAAATCGATACCCAAAAAACTACAGGCCAACCTTATTCTGTCAATTCTTACGAAATCTGAATCCAATTCTCAGAGAGAAAGTTATGATGATTTTCCCAAGGTCACCTGTTTAACATGGAATTTGGGAGCCTACAAAAACCCTAACTTTCTCAGATCATATCTCTGAAAATATAGCGAACCAAGATCTGAAATTCGGTCACGCGGTTCATCAGGATTTCGATTGAAATGGGTTTTGTTTTCAGCTTCTGAAACGTCATATAAAAACTGTTATCGTGAAAATTCCACAATGAATTGTTTGAAGAAGCGAAACCCTAGAATCCCAAGCTTTGATACCAAACATTAAGAAAAGAACTCGAAAAATAGAAGAAAATATAGATCAATGACTTAGAAATCAGCCACTTCGAGTGGGAAACCTCCTTTAAATTACATAAATTAACAATTCTTGGATGATACAAATGAAGAAACCTCATTTCTATATATAAGATTCCATGGGGTCGCAATATAATCCTAGCCGACCTAACAATAATAATGTAAGGGCACAACAATAACAATAATGTGATTTTATGGGGCACAATAATAACAATACGAGGACTACAAGGATACAAAAATAACAATAAGGGGGCTACACTAACAACAATAAGGGACTACACTAGTAATATAGGGACCTAACAAAATTGCAGGCATGACTGGTAGGATGAAGAATCCTACCAGGAAATGATGACGCCAAGATCCAAACTCCTACTACAGCGAGCCGACCATGGTGTCTAACGTCGAGTCGAACGGGGTCAAGTGAGGGAGAGTCCCTAAAGAAAGTTCCATCTGAAACCAAATGGTATTCAGTGACATACAACCCAATAAATGAAACCCTTTATTGTGCCCACACCCCACCTAAATGCCCGAACAACACACCGCAGCAACCAAAGAATATGCCATAATAGGAAATAAACCCTCCCTCACCTCACCATAAACAAAGGTAGTAGAGACAACTACTGGAGGAGCAACTATCGGGCATGGACAGAAATGAACGAAGGTGAAGAGACCTAACCCTAAACATCATGAATGAAACCCTAATTGGTGCCAAAATGGAAAGTTGGGTCCACTACGGGGAAGTTAACGCGTGGAGGCATGTGATGGCCACCTGTCGTATTGTTGATTGTGTTCACCACCTGTCAAAATTAGGCCACGTAGGGAGGCCACACAACTACTGAGCATGGAACCATAACCACTTCGGTGCATGCATATATCTACCCTATATAGATACTAGACTATGTTACTCCTAATAATTTGTTCTTCAAATCTATAGTTTCTAATATTTATTTTTCTCTTTTGATATGTTTGCAGGAACCCTACTTGCACTTCCATCAATAATTCAGGGGAATCCTTGTTGTTTTAATTTTGACTGAGGCCATAAAAATATTTCCCTTTAACTCCCAATTTTCTATAGGGTTCATCTCTTCCTTTATAGAATGTATTTATTTTTTACTACTATTCTCATTTTTCCATTCATGGAAAGCTTCTTCAAGCTAATTTGGAATAGAGGAGGGAGGGAAGTAGTTGTGTGGCCTACCTACATGGCCCAATTTAGATAGGTGGCAAACACAGTCAGTAATACGACAAGTGGCCATCACATGGAGGAACTTGTTAACTTCCCCGTAGTGGACAGAACTTTCCATTTTTGCGCCAATAAGGGTTTCATTCATGACGACTAGGGTTAGGTCCCTTCACCTCCGTTCCTTTCTGTCCAGTCCAGATATTGGCTCATTGTGGGTACTACTCCATTTACTAAGAAGTAAAACCTATTTCTTCTTAATTTAACCTAGAATTTTCACGGTTTGAGGTGCACAGAAACATGCTAATGTCAAATATGGTCACAATCTATATTTTTCCCACTTGTCAACTGTCTCCTTAGAATTATTTTTAAACATATTTCAAGATATAATACCTCCTAGAAAATTAGTAATTGACCTCCTAATTATTTTGAGACCTCCTAATTTGTTTGGGATTAATTTCAACATTAGTCACAAACTGAAGAGTAAATCAAAACTTAAGGCTCAGGATTCTGTACATAGCAACTGTATTCAGAAATAAATTGTCTCCAATAAGAAATACTCAAGGTTTTCATTCCAACCCTAAAGAGAGATGAAGGTATCCATTATATCAATGTAAATTGATAGAAATTAAACCCCTGAGAAAGCAATGATCCATATGATGCACACAAAAATTCAATGTACACAACAACATCCATCAGAAAGAAACTATCTCCAACTCAGTGGAATATATACAAATAAATTATTATGAATTCAGTTATTTAACCACCTACAGCATGAAAGTCCAATCAATTGATTGTTTTTCCACTTAACTCCTTAGAAAAAATACCAGGAAAACATGGAGACAAATGCATAAGCAAATCTTGGTATCAACCAAGCAAAAGCAAAGGGAAAAACAACCGCCACAGTCCTAGCTTTATCCACATCACTTGAACTAAGAAACAAGCAGCACGGTACATCGTAATATAAGAATCCATGCATAAATATATCTAACCTTGAAGCCACATAAGCTACAAAAGTCACAAAACTTCTCAATATCTCAAACTAACCAACCAAGAGTGTAAATCTCTATCTCATTTATTAGCTATCGTTGCAATCGTTACGGTAAGTAAACAATCAATCAAGGTGTACAACGTCATTTATCTATATGAATCAAGGAGCAACATTAGCTAATACATACAATATTTTATCCATCAAGAAATTTAATCACGAAGAAAATTGAAATAATATCAAGTATATAAGCATCGCTATTTATTTCTCTCAATGAATAACCTTGAACATCAGGTGATTATATAATGGCAAGCACATAATTTCCTATTTTCAATTTCACATGCTAAGTAGAGAAGGGCACGATGAATCAAATCAATATCAATCATTGAATTAATCCACATAAGCCACATAACCAATTAAGCCACAGAAGCCACCAAAATTATCAACATCTCAAACTAACCAACCAAGAGTGTAAATCTCTATCTAATATATTAGCTACCATTATAGTCATTATAATAAGTAAACAATCAATCAAGGTGTAGCACATCATTTATCTATATGAATCAAGGAGAAATATTAGCTAATATACGTACAATATTTTCTCCATCAGGAAATGAAATCACGAAGAAAATCGAAAGAGTGTTGAGTATATAAGATTCACTATTCATTTATCTCAATGAAGAACCTTGAACATCATAAAAAAACCCCCTTTTTTCATAGAAGCCAACAAAAGCCACGAATTGCATCACAGAAGACAAACAATCATCGAAAAACCCAACCAGTGCAGAAACCCCCAAATGCTTTTCTACCTAAGCCACATAAGCCACCAATTAAGCCACAAAAGCAAAAGAAGCCACTAAAATTCTTAATATTTCATAGGTAGACAACTATAGAACAAGACACCAGAGGCTGTTATACAAAATAATAATTATGGTACCAAAACCCCCATTTCTTTTCACAGAAGCCATGAATTGAAGCCATAGCTAGTCAATCGCATCACAGAAGGAAAGCAATCACCAAAAAACCCAACTAGTGTACAAATACCTAATTGTTTTTTGACCTAAGATGCAAAAACCACCAATTAATCCATAGAAGCCACATAAGCCACCAAACTTCTCACTATTTCAAATAGGTAGACAACTATAGAACAAGACACTAGAGACTGTTATACAGAATAATCATTATGGTACTAAAACCCTCATTTTTTTCTCACGGATGCCACCAGAAGCTACGAATTGAAGCTACAGTTACTTAATTGCATCACAAAAGGAAAAAAATCATCGAAAAATTTTATCCAATGGGCTAAGCGACCATCTGAATCTTTATTGCATCCACTTCTTTTAATTCATAATATCCATATAAGTTGCGAAGGCTAAGGGCCTGCAATTTAAAAGTACTGAAATGATGATAAAATATTCCTCGTTGTGATAAAATATTATGGATGCAGAAAATATCAAGCGAATTACAGATTCAAAAACACCCTAAACCCTCTATATGCAGTAATAGAAAACACCCATAAACCCTCTTATGTAGTAATAGAAAACCCCCCTAAACCCTATATATGTAGTAATATAAAACCCCCATTTTTTTCTCACATAAACCACTAAAATCCACAAATTGAAGTCACAGTTACTCAATTGCATCATAGAAGGAAAAAAATAACTGAAAAACCCAACCAGTACAAAAACCCCCAATTGTTTTTCGACCCAAGCCACAGAAACCACACATACTCCACAGAAGGCAATGAAAGTCATATATTAACGCAAATAAGACGAAGGAAAACCAATTAAGAAAATTAAGCCACATAAGCCACATACACTCAACAAAAGGCACCAAAAGCCAAATATTAACACAAAGAAGACGAATGGTGTGAATACTGAGAATATAGATGTGTTGACAAACACAATTTCGAGCATGGATGGAAAGATGAGTAATCCTACCAGGGAACGACGGTGCCAAACTCCAAACGCCTACTGCAGCGAGTCGACAATGGTGTCTAGCGTCGGGTCGAAAAAGGTCAAGCGAGTGAGAGTCCTCGAAGAAACGTTCGTCTGAAACCCGATGGTATTTGGTGACATAAAACCCAATAAATGAATCCCTTTATTGTGCCCACACCCTACCTCGGCAGTTGAACAACACACCGCAGAAACCGAAGAATACGACGTAACAGGAAATAAATCCTCCCTCACCTCACCAAAAACGAAGGCAATACAAACAACTACCAGCAGAGCAACTCTCGGGCCTAGACATAAATGAATGGAGGTGAAAGGACCTAACCCTAAACATCATGAATGAAACCCTAATTGGCACAAAAATATAAATTTGGGTCCACTACGGGGAAGTTAACACGTGGAGGAATGTGATGGCCACCTGTCATACTGCTCATTGTGTTCACCCCCTGTTTAAAATAGGCCATGTAGGGAGGCCACACAAATACTGTCCTCCCTCCCCTATACACTGTGATTTTCTGATCACTTTCAATTATCCTCATTATATTCAACCATCCTTGATGCGAACACGGACACCCTTCAAGCACAAAATATTTGGTTCTATTTTTCAGTTGCTACGGATTTTAGAGGACCAACAATGGAACCAAAAAAAGTAACCCAGTTCCATGTTTTCACCTTTTAAAAAGTACTATTTTATTTCTAAGTAATTAATTTCTCAAAGATAATCCCACTATATTTATTATTTAAAAAATATTTAAAATATATAAATTAATTTAAATTTAAAATAATAAAACAAAATAAAAAATTTATTTGATAAATAAAGGTTCACTATGAGCAACTATATTCACGATGTCAATCTCAAGCTCCTAATTTATTTTTTGGTTGTTTTCCATTTTGGAGTTTTTTTGGGGTATATTTTACAGTCAAATTTGTTAGAACTTTAAAATGCAATTTAAATAACAAAAAATAAATTTTTTTGAAAAATTATTTCACAAGATTCTAAGGAAAAACTTTGAAACCTAAAATAATTAGAAAATAATATTTTTATTATTGAAAATAAGAAAATATGCATAATAAACATGCTACCATTGTAAGTAAAAAAAATAAAACCTAAATTATAGTTTTTTTGGTGGTTTCAAATCATTTTCTAGGTAGTTTTTTTGTGGGTTACTAAGTTGTTTTTTGGGGTTTTCTAGTTTTTGTTGTTTTTTTGAAAGGATTTTTGGGTGGTTGTTGTTGTTGTTGTTTTGTTGCAAGAAAAAATTAAATACAAAATACAAAAAGAATAGGAAACCTACCTTCTCTTGATACTTTGGGATGTTAGGCTGGCTGTTGGGGAAGTTGGTTATGTTGCTCCATCATGTAATGACTCAATCGAGCTTCAAATATCTCAATTGACTTGTTTTCTCTATGTGGTCTATGCACAAATGACACGTGCAAACCACGAGTACTAGTTTAATAGAAAACAGGAGCTCGTTTGAGCTCTAACCTAAAGCTCGATCAAACCATAATGCTCGATCTAGGGTTAGTTTTAAACCCTTGAGAAATTGTTTTAGCGCTCAAGGGGTTTGATAGAGCGCTAGAGCTCTTAATATGCTTGATCGAGCTTTATTTTTTCACATAAAAGTGTCTTCCTTGCCAAAAAGTGTAACCTAACTCCATGTTAACCCATTTTATCACCATTTTTTTCTATAAATATTAGTGACATCCCTTTCTTAAATTCATAATAAATTTATAAAGAAAAAATGGTAGATAAAACTTTATATATCAAATTAATTATCAAATAATTTAATAAAATATTATATATATAAATAAATAAATACTTGTGAATAACTAGTTTACAGAGAAATAAATCATGTGTTCATCAAACTAAATTAAATTCTTTAACTAAAAAGAAACTCACTTCATTTCTATAATATTTTAACACATAAATTAGGAAAACATTGTTAAGAAGTGAAGCTTCTGCGATAAAAAAAAAGGAAATGTAAATAGATAAATATGAATGGTCTACAGATAAAATGGCCTATTTTATTTTTTTTTCTGAATAAGACTGATCTATTAATGATACAAAAATGTTACATGGAGGCTGAGGTCTCAACTGGTCCGGCCCATGGAGTGGGCATTCTGATACAGCATATATGGCCAACAAAATTCAGCAAGCATTCTGATACAACATTTTTAACAGAATTCAGCAACCAAACCAGCAAGAAAGTGCCGCCCTCGCAGGGGAAACCGGCCATGCAACTACGACAGTTAACAAAAAACCAGCTGCGGAGAGCATAAACGCATGAGGAACTAGTCCCAAACATAAGACCAAGCTGCCCGCGCAGGGGAAACCGACTAATTGACAAACTGTAATTCTGACAATTAACAAATAGTAGTAGCGAGAAAATTACCAAAACAAACTTGGGCTGGTGCCCAACCAAAAACCAGTGAAGAAGGAGACTAACCATGTTAAGATTCTTGAGATGAGGGGGGGGATTCCTCGACCACGCGACAAGTGTAGGCATAAGGGTCATCCTCTTCATGCTTTTCTTTTGTGGCTCTGTGGAAACCTCGCTTGGTGTCTCCCGAACTAGCTTCAGCTTTGTTGTCCTGCGAAGTGCTGCAATCGAACTCTTTGCGTTTCTGGCCGCCACTGGTGGGAGAGCTTGGCCACTCAGCTTCTCTCTGCTCCATGTCAGGCCTCGGAGGCATAGAGGTAAAATCAGGGGGCTCCTCCTTGAAATCAATAGTAATGGTGGCAATTATAGTCGGCTTATTGAGAGTGCAAGGGAAGCGAAGCTGGGTGGAGTGCAGGTGACCAGAGACGAGAATGGGTGAGCCTCTAGCTGGTTGAGAAAGCCCACGACCAATGCTACGGCCACGACCACTCTTGGTGACAGGGTACCGACCCAGAGAATTTTTCGAAGAAGGAGACGAAGAGCTCGGAGAGGTGGTGGACAGTTGGCGAGGAGGACGACCATGGATGGTGCCTCGACGACACCGCATTCTATGACGCAGACGGGGCATCGTGCTCAGGGCAGAGTAATGGATTCCAGACTAGTGAGGAATAGAGATCAGGGGAGGATGGGCACTCGGAGTGGAGAAAGAATCAGAAGGTGGCAAGAGCTCCTGTGGACAATGGAAGCTCTGTGAGATGTGATAACCCGGGGCTAGTTCAATATAGCAAGAGATAAAGCAACGACGCCCAGTGCCAGTTCTGGAGCTGTGATCTGTGGCCACCGGGGAAAAGAATGAGTGCAGAGGCAACATAGCAGGGGTGAAGCTTCTAGAGGAAGCCATAATCCAAGTGCAAAGGCACGTGCTTGGACGACTGCACTGCGTTAATGCAGTTGGGAAGGTGAAATAAATGAGAGCAAGGACGAGGGGGAGGGTGGCGGTGGTAATAGCCCATGCACCAACCCATAGCCCCTGCCACGTTCTATGCCAAATGAGCACCCGCATCCAGGGAAAATGGCCTATTTTATTATAATAGCTAAATTATGGTTATACTGAAATATAATGTATAAAGAGAATATTGGAAAAATATAATCACATGCTTCACATCAATAACTAATAACTAAAATCGATTAAGATGATAAATGTTTCCTTAATACCGGACACTAATAAACTGTGATTCATTGAGCTAGGTGTTCCTGAATTAAAAATACACATCAATAACTACTAACTAAAATCACTTTAAAAAAAGAAATGTTTCCTCAAGGATTGGGACACTATTAAATGCTAGCATTCATTGCAGTCGGTGTTCCTGAATGAAAAGATGCATCCTCCTCGAGGTGGTCACCCTCATCATCCTCGCCGGGGAAGGGAAAATATTAAAAGCCAACCACTAAGCCAATCATTGGCTTAGTGCATGGCACGATTAACATCCATATCCATACATCACCACTGGGAGCCATTATATTTCCGGTTGGGTTCACAGCTGGATTTCGGCAGCTATAGCTCCATCTTTGCAATTTGACCACTCTGACATCTGCATTTTCACAATAAGAAATATTTACAGCCGAAAATACACGTAAATAAATCTTTAATCTCTACTCCTTCATACTCCTTCAGTGATCATTTTTGAATTTGAAAAAACTTAATTTTTAATGATCATTTTTTTATTTGAAATAAATTTAAATCTTCATCGCTCATTTTTGAATTTGCATTTCCAAAAGAACCACTGTGGGGAGATCATGAATGTTGTTGGAATTTCACAAAGAGAGGTTTGTAATGGTTTATTTACTAATAAACCAGTGGACTCCCTAGCAGATCCAGATGACCCATTGTGGGGAGGTCACAAATGCCACTAGAATTCCACAAAGATACACTAAGATAAGTCCTTCATGGTTTGCATGTGAATAAACCAGTGGCCTCCATTGAAATTCTCACTTACGTCCTGCTGGGGATAGAGAATGAGAACTGCATGGTTGTCTACCAGGCATGACATCCCCATGAAATTTTGTGACTAGGTGCAACTGTTGGAAATCAGAAGAAGTTATATTTTTTAAGGATTCTGTCTAGTGCAGGAAACAACAGTCAAGAAATAACTACACTTCTATATAAAATATCCATAAATCCCAATGAAAATTGCAAGAAATCCACCGAGGAGAGTTATTTATTTTTTCACGTTATATAATTTTATAGGAAGGCCTGGAAGTATTTGGAAGATCATGTTATGAAACCAACTCCAAAAGTAGAAGGAAAGAGAGATCAACGCCTTAGAAATAAGCCATTTCGATGGGGCAACCTCCTTTACATTACATAAATGAACAATTATTGGGTGATACAAATGACAAAACCTCCTTTCTATATATAGGAGTCCATGGGGTCACAATATAATCCTAGCCGACCTAACAATAATAATGTAAGGTCATAATAATAATAATATGGGGGTTATAGGGGTACAACAATAACAATAAGGGGGCTACACTAACAACAATAAGGGACTACACTAGTAATATAGGGACCTAACATGCCCCTCTCCTTCAAAAAAGTGTTGTCCTCAATGCTTGAGTAGCTTTGGATGATTCTGTATAAAATTCTCATCCTCCCATGTAGAATCTTCAATGGGTAAGTTCTTCCACTTGATGAGATACTCTAAAATTGATCAATTTCGTAGCTATAGAGTTTTTGTTTCTGTGACTGCTTCGGGTTCCAATACGATTTTTCCTTCCTCATGAAGTTCTGGCAATATTGTTTGAACTGGAATTTTGTCACCTATAACCTTCTTTAAGCATGAAACATGGAAAACTGGATGTACTCAAGAAGGAGGAAGCTCCAATTTGTATGCCATAGTACAAATCTTTTGCAACACCTTGTAAGGACCATAGTACTTTGGCGATAATTTATTATCCTTCTTAGCTTACTTGAGGGACATTTGTTTGTATGGTTGTAGCTGTAAAAATAGCCATTCTCCTCCATAAAAACTTATCTCACTACGATGTTGATATGCCTGTTGTTTCATTCAATTTTGTGCCAAATTTAGGTTATCCTTTAAGAGTTGGAGAACTTGTTGTTGATGCTCGATGTGATATTCCACTGCTTTAACCTTATAATTTTCTCTTAAAGATGATGTGATGGATGGTGGATGATATCCATAAATTTCCATAAATGGGGTCATTTTTGCTGCAGTATGGAAGGGAATTTTATACCACAATTTAGCTAGAGGTAACCACTTGACCCATTATGTTTTTTCATCAAATACAAAACAATGAAGATATCCTTCCGAACATGTGTTCACTATATCACTTTTCCCATCGGATTGAGGATGATAATATGAGCTATGAGCTAGTTGAGTACCCAAACAAGAAAATGATTTCATCCAAAAATTTCCAGTAAAAATGGGATATCTGTCGCTTACAATAATTTTTGGGTTTCCATGTAGCTTTTGAATTGTTTCCATAAATGTAGTAGCAACTGTACTTGCTTTAAATGGATGAGATAATGCACAAAATTGTACATACTTGGTAAGTCTATCAACTACCACCACGATGACACTCTTTCCTTCGAACTTAGGTAAACCTATGATAAAATCCATTGAAATTTGCTCCCAACATTGACATGGAAAGGATAAAGGTTGTAGAAGACCCAGGGTCTTAATTGTCTCAACTTTATTTTTCTCGCAAACCAAAAATTCTGACTAAATGTATCGTATGTACTAGGATCTTGTTGCAACTTTTGTATGAGTGTCCAAAATTCTTCATCCTTTTTTCCATTCATCCCTTGCTTTGGTTATCCAATCTGGTTGGATAATAGAAATGGAACAAAGGAATTCTTCCACCTCTTCATCCTTTCTTGAGAGTGCATTCGCAACAACATTTAGCTTCCCTTTTTTGTAGATGATTTCAAAGTCATAACCCAACATCTTTGTGACCCATTTTTTCTGCTCTTCTGAAGATAGTCTTTGTTCCAAAATTTATTTAAGACTATCATGATCAGTTTTTACCTTGAAGTGTCTTCCCATTAGGTAAGGTCTCTATTTCTTTAGTGCATGTAGTATTCCTAAAATTTCCTTATAAATAGATTTTTGTAAATACTTTCCTTTGATTGGATGAATTTCAAAAGAAATGGGTCTTCCTTATTGCATTAAAATAGCACCAATTCCATTTCCTGAGGCATCACATTCCATAATAAAGGTTTTTTTGAAGTCTGGCGTAGCTAAGACCGGTGCTAGGCACATTCCCTCTTTAAGATGTTCAAAGGCCTTAGTTGCTTCAGGATTCCATGAAAATGCATCTTTCTTCAAAAATGTTATTAGAGGTGCTGCTATTATCCCATAATTATTAACAAAATTGTGATAATACCTTGTTAACTCGTGAAATCCTCGCAACTGATTTATGGTTGTGGGGACTTTCCATTCCTTAATGGCTTTAATTTTTTTAAGGTCTACGTTAACACCCTCGTGAGATACAAAATGACCCAGATATTCCACGTCTTGTACTCCAAAGAAACATTTGGAGGTTTTTTCATATAATTGTTTCTCCTCCAATATTTTGAGCACCCTATCAGCATGTTGAAAATAATCCTTCCAAGACCTGATGTAGATTAGTATATCATCAAAAAATACTAACAAAAATTTTTGAAGGAAGGTTTTGAAAATGGAATTCATCAACCCTTGAAATGTAGAAGGTGCATTGGTAAGGCCAAAAGGCATGACCAAAAATTCATAATGACCCTCACGAGTTCGAAATGTTGTTTTCGGAATATCTTTAGTCTTCATTCTAATTTGATGATAACTTGAACGAAGATCCAACTTGGTAAAATAAATTGCGTCATGTAATTCATCCAATAATTCATCAATCACAAGAATGGGACATTTATCTTTAAGATAGAGCTTAATGAGCTCCCTATAATTCGGACACATGCACCATGATCCATCCTTCTTGTGCACCAATACTACTGGAGCAGAGAAAGAACTTTGACTCAGTTGAATTATACCAGCCTCTAACATTTCTGTAATCATACGTTCAATTTCGCTCTTTTGGACGTAAGGATATCTATAAGGCTTGATGTTTGGAGGAACCCTTCCTGGAATCAAATGAATAGCATGATCATGATCATGAATAGGTGGGAGTCCTTTGGGATTTTCAAACACCTTGGAATGATTGTCCAAGACTTTTTGGAGATCTAGAGAAATAGATGCTTTTGATGTTTGAAATTCTAGTGAGCATAATTGTGAAATTACGCCTCGATTTATTTCTTCAGAAGAATTTTCATGACATTAGATCTTATTATCTTTCCCGGATTCCCTATGATACCCTCTAATTCAACTTCCTTTCCTTCTGAAAAAAAATTCAAGAAAATTTCTTGAAAATTAAAAGCTATCATCCCCAAATATTGTAACCATTGTACTCCTAGTACGACATCATCACCTCCCATTGGAATGGAAAGCATTGGACTTTTCAATACATATTCCCCCATGGTTAGCTTTATATTATGGAATTTTCTAGAGCAATTTAAAGTTCCTCCATTTGCTACCATCACCTGAAATTCTGGTGCTAGGTATAGGAAGCCATTCAATTCCTTGGCCACCTTACAATGAATAAAATTATGGGTACTACCTGAGTCAATCAACACTATTACCTTTTTCTTCTTGATATGTCCTTCTATCTTGAGAGTTTGAGGAGTAATAATTCTTGCCAATGCATTACAGGATATGATCACACTCATTTCTTCTTTATCTAGGGTTGGTTCCTAGTGTATATCCTCTTCTTTTGAAGTTTCTTGTTCATTTTCTTCATCCTCTTCATAATCTATGTAAAACAATTTCTTCTCAGCACAATCTATGTATTTTCTATCACAACTGTAGCAAAGCCCTTTTGCTATTTCTTCTTCCAATTTTCGTGGTGTCAACCTTGTAGGTTGTGGAAGTCTAGGAGTAGCAACACTTCCATATTTATAGATGTGAGTGGTAGGTTTCCTTGTCACCATAATTTTACATTCTATTTTTATTGCCACCCTGAATTCCTTCTCCAATGAATCGGATTCGCAAAGGCAAACCTCATGTTGGATGTTATCCTTTAAAGTCCCTATGAAAGCATCAATCTTGTGTTCCGCTAGAATATCAACTACCCTTATTATATTCAATATTTGGAAGTCCTCAATGTGCTCCACCACTAAACCCTTTTGTTTGAGATTTATCAATTGGCTAAAGAAGGTGTTGCTCTTTGTATCCTCATAATGTGCTATCATTTCCTCCGTAAAAATTGACCAAGTGACAATTTGTTTTACTAGAGAAAAGTCATCGATACCATACACATGTATTTTGTTCTAAATATAAAGTTGTAAGCAATACCTTTTGTGTGTTTTTCACATTATTGAGATCAAAATATTGCTCCATTTGTAGTATCCATGTTACAGGATCCTTGCCATCAAACTTCCTCATATCGATCTTTGGAATATTGTGGGTCTTCAATCCAAAAATAGAGTTTATGAAATCATGATTAACATTTATTTTGTCATCATCATGAGTTTCCTCTAATATATTTTCACTGTTAGGAATAATTTCTTGTATCAACTTTGTCAAACCTTCCTTCAAACCTTCTATGTCTGCTTTTATATCATTCTTCATGTCTTCCATTTTTTCATCCATGTATTCCATGTCAAACCATCCATCTTAGCTTCCACACCTTTCTTCAAACCATCCATCTTAGCTTCCATGCATTTCTTCAAAACTTCCATTTCATTTTTTGTTGCTCTTTTCGAGAGAGAAATTTTGTGCACTTGCTCTTGTAATTTTGATATATCATGTTGCACTTCTTCCTCTTCATGAGTCATAGTAGAGTATTTCGAGCGCTTAATTCATGTTGAACTATTTTTAGGGGGATTTTAGAACCCAATAATGATATATATGCTTCAATATTCCCTTAGAATCACTTCAAACTGATTTTTCAAACAAGACTACAATTTGAAAAAAATACACACCTTTTTCTTGCTTTTGAGGAGCTCGATATTGAAACTGAATTATATCTGTGATTTTGAATCTTCTATATCTTAAATTTGGTCTTGTATTATCCTTCTTAATATTTTTTCGAATGCCACAGGTCTAACCTGATTTGGATTCTTCAAGGCAAATTTATGCCCAATCTCCCACAATGACCTAATTATGGACTGGTTTAGTAGATAAAACTTGTACGATGTGCCACATGTCATAATTTCCTCCTTTGGCTCTGCAATTGGTACATAGGAAACTACGTTCTGTGTAGTTTTAGAAACTTTTTACATAATTCCAATCCGATGCTTAGAGAGAGAGTTATGACGATTTTCCCAAGGTCACCTCTTTTAGATGAAATTTGGGAGCCTGCAAAAACCCTAAATTCCACAGATCATATCTCCGAAAATATTACAAAACCGAGATATGAAATTATTCCAAGAATTTTATCGATATTTCTTCAAAATGGTTTTTTTTTTTTAGAGTTTGAACCCTCGTAGAAAAAAAATTTATAGCGAAAATTCCACGATGACCTCTTTGAAGTAGTGAAACCCTAGAAGCCAAAGCTCTGATAACAAATGTTATGAAACCAGCTCCAAAAATAGAAGAAATAAGAGATCAATGCCTTAGAAATAAGCCACTTTGAGGGGGCAACCTCCTTTACATTATATAAATGAACACTTCTTAGATAATACAAATGACAAACCTCCTTTCTATATATAGGAGTCCATGGGGTCACAATATAATCATATAACCCCCATATTATTATGATTGTGCCCTTACATTATTATTGTTAGGTCGGCTATATTAGATATCATTTTTGGGATTCAACTGCGTTAAGTAAGTCATTAATCTATGACCATTTCCATGAGAGGTAGTCGTAACTGACTAATTTCTCATGATTTTTGAATAGTCAACTTAGCACTCATTGCATTGGGCGATGCTCCTAACATATCATTATTTATGATGTATTAGGGATTTTTTTCTTACAGTTCTTTTTTTATTTCACATATGTCAAACATAGGGTTTTCTAAAGGAATTGAAGAAAACATGGTAACTTATCCTTTTGGATTTTATAGACGACTTGAGGTAATATTTTGCATAGCAGTTATGAAAATTTTTATAGCAATTTCAATTTGCATTATCAAGCATATTAATATAAGCAGCCGAATGTGTTTATTGCAAATGTGTTTAATGCAATATAAGAATTTTTTAGTAGCTTTCTTAAGTTTTTTTACAATCTATTATAGTGATATGTTTAGGTCTTCTATATTTTATTACTGTAAAACTTAAGTTGTACATGTGATTGAGTATTTGGAGAAATAATATGGGTTAATTAGTGAGGGGTGTTTATAATAAGAAATTCTGATTTATAGTTATTAATAATTTATTATATAAATGATTGGATTTTATTTGATCCAATAAAGGTTCAATATTTAGAATGTTTTGTTGATATGGATTTTTCATTTTTCTTTTAATGAAAATTTATATGGAGTTTCATTAAGGTAGAAAATAAATTTGTTATTTTGATTTAAAGTTATTTGGAATTTCATTAATATAAAAAAATCAACTATTAAAAAATAATATGTTTAAAATTTATATAATTAATTAAAAAAAATGATTAAGTTTGAAATAATTAAAACAATATATAAAACATTAACAATTTAAAACATACATGAAAAATTTTCACTTCAAACATTTAACATATAATAAATAAATAAATAAATAAATAAATATATATATATATATATATATATATATATATATATATATATATATATATATATATATATATATATATATATATATATATATATATATATATATACACAAAAATATACTTTTTGGCTGTAACGCATGGCTTCCCTCGGCTTTGGATGCAAAGCCTTATTGTACCTATATTTAAAAATGGAGACAAGAGTGTTTCATCTAACTATAGGACCATTATGGTCAGCCATATTCTCGCCAAGCTCTATGGGCTCATTTTGGAGAAGAAGCTTAGCCTTTGGCTTGAAAGCCAGGGAAAAAGAGCTAAAGGACAAGTTGGTTTTAATAGACATCACTCGACTATTGACCATCTGGTCACTCTTAGAATCATTGTGGAGGAATGTTGCAGTAGTAAATTCGATATCTTATGTTGCTTTGTGGACTTTAGAAAAGCCTTCGACACTGTTCCTCGAGATAAAGTTTGGGAGAGACTTAAAGAGATCATGGTCACTCCTGAGCGGAGGATTGTTGTGATCCGTCTCTATGAGACCGTCACTTCCAAGCTTAAGACCGATGACGGGTGGTCTAAAGACATTAAATTAAATAATGGAGTTAAGCAAATGTGTCCCCTATCCCTTACCCTTTTTGGAATATACATCGATAAGCTAGAGGAGTGTCTGGAATCTGTAGGGTGTAAGGGCACCGAGCTTGTTGGTGTTCTCGTTACTCTTCTCCTATATGCCAATGATATCATTCTTCTTGCAAAAATCCATGATGACTTCGACAAAAAACTCCACATTCTTCATGACTACTACTCCAAGATGGGTATGACAATTAATACCGACAATAATAAAGTCATGATCATTAAATCCAAAAATATCACCCATGGTAGTTTCGTGTATAATAACCAGTGCTTAGAGCAGGTTTCTTCTTATAAGTATTTCGGCATTGACTTCCCTCATCATCTCAACTGGAATTATAACATCGAGAAAAGGATTATTAGGGGCTGGAAAGCTTATTATGATCTTGAAAACAATTGTAAGTCAGCTGATCTTTACATTTGGAGTAAAAAGAGGTTCCTCATTGAGACCATTGTCACCCCTGTTGTCTTATACGGATGTGAATTTTGAGGTTGCAGTATCTCCAGAGATTCATGGAGGAATATTGAGATGAGTCAAAATAAATTCATAACCTACAACCTTAAGATCAAGGGAAATACCCCCTATCATATTCTCTTGATCGAATCTGGTTTGTCTCCCATTGAAATTATGGCCATGTTTAGATATTTGATGTATAAGAAGAAGCTTGACAACATGGAATAAAAAAGGCTCCCTAAAATTGCTTCTAATTATAGTCAAAACCCTCAACTTCGCCTCAAGCGTGGATGGCATAAGGATGCCCAGGCCTAGCTCAATCATTGGGTAATTGAGGATCTTAGTATGGGAATAAAAGATAATATCAAATATACTATTGCCTCCAAGTTTAAGGACAAGTTGTGGGAGGATCAGGAGCTGGAGGATAAAAGGAAGCTAAGATACTCTAAGGAAGTGATCAACCCCACCCTTGATAATCGGAATTATCTCTCTGTGTTTTCCAGCAATAAGAAAAAATGATCACTAAGATAAGAACTAATTCCCATGAGCTTCTGAGTGAGATCTGGTGATGGTCTATTCCCAAGACCCCTTGGAACAACATAATCTATCATATTTTCAATTCTAAGCAGGTGGAAGATGAAAAGAACTTTGTTTTAGACTGCCCGACTCTTACTCACATTCGCTCTCAATTCCCTACCATCTACCACACTTCCAATATTCTTGACCTATTAAACCAACCCACCTATAGCAATCTTGCAAAACTTAATTCCCTTCTCTTTGACCATAGAAACAAGATTTTGAAGAATGAAATTTAGATTACTTCTCCTCTCTTAAGGTCCGATAGACTGCATTAGTCTTAATGGACGGTAACCATCATCATCATCATCATATATGAACTTGGAACTTTTCTTTATAATTTATATGAATTTGGAACTTTTAATTATAATTTAGTATTTTAATATAATATTCATATAAGAAAAGTAGTATTAATTTTTAATATATTTATTGATTAAATTTAGATATGCATTTTTAAAATATAATAATTAGAAATATGAGTTATTAGTTTAATTTATTCATTTATAAATGTTTATTTATATATATTTATTTTAAATTATATTTTTAAATACCGAAATAATAAATATAGGTTATATGTTTTTTAATTTTAATTTAAATAATAATGTGTTTTCCTCTTTGTAATATAATTTTAGTTTTAATGATTTATATAATACTTTTATTTATTATTATAATTCAACTATATTTTCTTATTAAAATTTTAATATTAATTACAATTTGGACTTAAAATAATAATTATTACATCTAGTAGGTTTAGAATAGATGGTGATCAAGCTTATTGTTAAGGTACTATGTGATATAAAGGATACTGGTTTGAAACTCTCTACACAAGAATAGAGCGATAATAAATTGCACTTAATATCATAAATACATTAAAAAATATTCTAAAGAAATAATAGATTATATATATATATATATAACAAAGTAAGTATTTAGCATCAAAGAGAGACAAAAATGTGAGGTAAAAACAAAGTCTTGCAATTCTTTAGTGATGTTGATTAGGAAGGACAATTAAAACTATAAAGTTGACAAATAACTCTTTAATCCTCTTTAATGATGAGACTTATAATATTAGGAATAATGCTAATGTTTAACGACTTCCTCTAACATGGATTTCAAGTGACACTCCATTAAATAATCATGCAAGAAAACATTATGGCATTACTAGAAGTTAAGGAAATTACATTTAATTATTTTGAAAAAATAATAATGGTTTATTATAATCATCAAAGTGTTATTACACTAAAGAGGAATCTTAAATATGATGTGATTTTTAAATACTTTTATTATATGGGAAGTGTTTGAAATAAGTTAGATTAAAAAAACAATGAAATAGTGACATGGAAATATTATCTAAAGAAACATAATTTTATAATTTATATTTATACAATTAATACAATTCAAATTTACACTATAATTTAAGTTGTGATATTCATTTGGATTCACAGAAGTATTAAAAGTGTGTAGATGATTTAATCTAAACTAGCATAGATCCATCTAAAGCACATATCTAACATGGGTCAAGAGGGATCAAATTTCTTTTATTACAAACTTATTTTAGAGTGCAAAAAACAATGTGTAGTTTTTTATTGTTTAAATTACATTTTTGAATGTTATAAAGATTGCATAACAAGTGTATTGAGAAATTTTATATTAATTCATGTTAAAATATTTTATTCATAACCGACATTGAATGTTTTATATGTGTAAAATTGTATTATTTAAGATAGACATAATTGTTTTGTTAATAGATTTTTAATTGTTTATTTATACGGTTATTTAATTTTTGTTTTTTGTTTGGCCAACATGAGCTAACATTATTTTAATTATTTTTTTAAGGACGTGACATACTTACACATGTCCCTCATACTGGATTGTAGAATGAGCCTCTCGGCTCAATGAGCCTCACAGATCAATTATATTTTATGTTATGAGGTTTAAATAGTTTTACTATAAAAAAATGTTTGAAATAAAGTAATACTAAAAAAATTAACAAAATAATGATATGGAAGCACTATCTAAAGGCACATAAGTTCACAATCCATATTTATATACTTAATACAAATCAAATTTACATCATAATCTAAATTGTGTTTTTCATTTGGAGTTGTGAAAATATTAAAAGAGTGTAGGTGATTTAATATAAGCCACATTTTGTACGTAACAGAAATGTACATTAAGATAAATTATATAGTTCAAAAATATTATATTTTTTTTTCTTTTAAATGTTATAGGTGATATTTTTTGTACTTAGAAAGAACAATGAAGGTAGTTCCTAAATATTTCTTTATAATTCAATTCTTTAGCCATCCTATATTATTAGTGGCATTATTGTTACAATGTGGATGACTAGCCCTACAATCCTCCTTAATGTTGGAGATATTAGTTAGAATATAAAATAAAATTTATACATCTACATGATTATGCAAGGAAACCTTGTGGAAAGGATGGTTAGGGAACAAGCCTTGATTGATGAATACACGATAATGTTATACTCTAAGAACTAAGGTGTTACTACACTAAAGAAGAATCCCAAGTAACATTTTAGGTTGACGCATATAGACTCTAAGTATCATTTTAAAATAGATGCCATTCAGAAAGGAATGTATAAACAAAGTAGTGACATAACAATTTTGGATTCTTGCAAAAAAATTAGAAAAAGACATATATGTTGACAACACTACAAGGAAAACACTACTTATGGAATTCAAGTTTACACTACGATAAAATGTTAAAATTCCGGATATAGATTATTATTTTCACTTGGTCCCATAAATACATTAAGAAGGATTTTAAGGCTCACAAATATTCTCAAAAAATAACATTTATTTAGAGTGAATATGTTTTCCAAATATTTACATAGAACAATAAATCAAGTCTTTACCATTCACTGATAAACATGGTGGGAAGTAAGAACTATAAAGTTTGGCAATTATTTAGTGATCTTGATTAGGAATCGTCGCTATTGTTATAGTGCTAATGAATAGTCATAAATTCCTCCTATGTGATGGAGATATCAATTGGAAGAGTAAAAAAAAATTTGATGCCCTTTTATAACATGGATTGCAAGCCCGAGGTTATAATATAAGTATGCAAGAAACATTATGGCATCATTGGATGTTTAGATAACTAGATTAATATATTTTTAGTCACAATGAAGTTTGGGTAATAGTAATGGTATGATTAAAAAAAATTGTTATTATTGTTGCTTCAAGGATGAATTTCTGAGTTATTCACATAAATATTCAATGCATTATATTTTCTATGCATATTAATAATTTGAATATACTAGTGTCCACAATCATTAAAATAGGAATAAAATAATAATACAATTCAATTACCCTTCACAAAATCAAATATAATAATATTAATTTTAATACTAAATTATTATGCTTGATATAAAATCATTGAATTTATTTATTATATCATTTAATAGATATACTAACTGATTATACCTCTATTCATTGTAATAATTTAAATCATCACATGTAAATCATTGCTACATAAGAATTAAAATGTTCTAAAGTAGAATATAAAATTGACATTTTACTATATATGACAAAATGAGTATGGTATTACAAGATGGGACAATATGAAAGTTCATGACAATCAAAGTCTCAATAAATAATTGTTGTATATATTTGTAACCCATCATCATAATGATTGGTATGATATGTTCATATTAAACAGAATGTCTAATATTTTCACTCAAAATATTCAATGATATTGACCATGATTAATATACTGAACTATTGTTGTTATTGTTTAAGTTACTTATATTCCTCATTTATTCATATCTTTATTTTATTCCTCCTCTTCACATTCCATCCACAAACATAGAAATATTTTGAAATGTATACATTTACATTTACACTAGATATACAAAATTTTGTAAATTGAAAATTGTACCTTGGAAAATAGTTACTATATTATATTTATATTATATTCTATTGTACAAGTAAAATTTGATATCTCTATTCTGCTTGCATAAAATTCATTATCAAATATTTTCTGGATATTTTATCTTCTTCTGGTATCTTTATTTAATATTTGGGATCAATGCCATGTCCTAGTGTACCAATATTTGAGCTTCTATTTCTCGCAACTCTTAAGCTCATAAATATTCTTTATATATGGGCATGATCCTTTTATTTATTCAACACATACATACACATATGCATGTATGCCTTATATTGATGTGTATATACCATACACCCTCGATATCTATACATATACTTACTACTTTCATTAATAATATGGTGTTTAACTTTAAGTTCCAATGATATACATTTATCACTAGCGCTATATATATATATATATATATATATATATGGGTTATCATGAAGGTTTTCTTGGGTCATTATGCATCCACCCAAGCATTTGTAATCATGTTTTGAATACTTTATATATGCATGCTTATAATTCTTTGTATTACCCTCCATGATAGCTGCCACCTAAAAGGGTACTGCTTTGGTTGTTTGACCATTAGTCGAGGCCCACACGTATTTTCTGAAACCCTGGACACAAATTCAACGATGGAGATCCCTCTTTTGTTGATCAACGATGATGGTGATTTGGACGAGTGTTATGGTAACTACCTTGCCACACCCCACTGATGCATTCTTATTAGGATGTTTCTCTGATTAATATTGAGCTTTGCAACATAATTTAGAACCCTATTTCAACCAAGGGAAGTTTTACCTTGCTACCAGAAGAAAATACCATCAAATTTTGTTGGATTCACTTGGATTAACCATTCCAGGTCTAGATGTAATGGCATGCATGGTTATGGCACTACACTAGTTCAATTTCTTAGTAATTTTTATCAGGAAGTTATTTTTCTCTTTTTGTGTTCAATTTGGAGTTTACTTTGTCTTGATGTTATCGTCAAATTACACTCTAACTAATGCTCAATTTCTCGCAGGTATTCTTACTCCTCTCTAAGGATATTCTAGTCATGGCAACAAATTTCTACAAGGAATTCAATTTTGTTTTAGCCACTCCAGGTGGTTAATCTTGGTGAAATTTCTCATGGTGAGTTTAGAAGAAACCATAAACCCACCAGTGTTTCCTTTTCAAGGTTTTAATTTTCCTTTCTAGGGATGCCCATTTTGAGGACTAAATTACAACTTTACCTTGTAATACTGATGGAAGCCATGTTTAGTTATCCACAAATAACTATTTAAACCCTGTTAGGGTTCATTTCCTTCTCACATGGTGAATTTTCTTTAAAGAGTTGGAGTATATAATGATTGTACTGACTTGATCGTAGGTATACAGTAACGGTCTTGAAGTTTTTGACCCATTTCCCTCTAGATTACTCTGGGCTAGATTGGATTTAATGTTAGGGTTTTTAAAGTTAAATCCCTAGGCTGAAAATAAGCCTATTTCGTCATATATGGAATTAATACTAAGCATGTTTAAGGGAAATTCCCATTTCCTTGTAAAAAATGTGTTCCATATTAATAGAGTTTTGTACTATTTTTTTATATGATGGTTTCTTCTTCCCTCAATGGGTTTATTTTTGTAAAAAATTATTGTCCATTGGTGATTTAGTGGATCAATAAAATTCTCAAAATTAAAAGTGCTCAAATCAGCTCGAAACAAACACCAAAGTGAAGATCTTGTTGCCCTGAATCCAACGCAACTCGTTAGACTCAAAAACCGATATCGAATTCTCACGATATAACGTTTTGATCGATTTGGAAAACAACTAAAATTTTAAGAATTTAGTTGTAGGGATGTCAAGTCAGCAGTCTGTACGCTGACTAGGAAATGACTGAATAGGGTATGTGTATTTTTATCAACCTATGATATGAGGACAAGTGGTAGTAATTTATTGGTTTGAATTGGTGTTATTCTATTGGTTCAAGTGTTGTTCATGTGGACCAATTAGGAGGAGTCATGTGGGCCAATCTGTGGCAACCACGTGGCCTCATAGTGGCCTTGAAAAATTTTGGTATGAGGTTGAGTTGCCTCCGCAAGGTTCAAACACGTGACCAACCAGCTAGCATCTAAGCCCTCCACCAACCCGCCTATATTGTTTCTTAATTACTATGGTTCCCAAGTTGTATTTGAAGTTTGTTGGCAGATTTTTCGAGATCGGGTTTAACCCTGGACCCCAATCAACCCAAACACACTACATGGCGAGAAGATATGGTCTAGGGTTAACCCCAACCCAAAAAAATATGATATGCTATCAACCATGTATTAAATGCACAAACCCAAAGTATTGAACCATATGTTATATCAGTCGGTATGCAAAGTTCCAAACCATATGTAATGTTAATAACCCAAAGTCTAAGGAGCGGAGGTTGTTAAAATATGTTACAACATGTGAAAAATTATGCGCAAACATTCAAATTTTATGTTAAGAAAAAACCCAACCCCAAACCATGGTGGAACCACAGTTGCAGGTTAAGGTCATAGTAGAAGGGGAGCAGAACCTGCTTTGGGTAGGTTTCTGAGAACCTAACTACGGCAGAGGTAAACCAACCATAGACCAACCTTGGGTCAAACTCGGTAGGAATCGTTATTCAAACCACCAAATCCATCGACGGGAGTTGCGCCACTTGGTGCCTTATTATTTGGTTTAGGGCCGACATAGTGAAATTAAGGGTTTGTCAAATTGCACACAATCCAGTGGGAATATCATCAGCACGGGGCAAGTTTGTTGCTCCATGTGGCCACAAAAGGAGGAATTTATAGAACTATTTGCAAGTGGGTGTGAACTGGAGGATGATTAGTAGAAAAAATTCTCTGGAGCATATAACTCAGTCAATTTCTAACTCTTTTGAGTGAAAAAAGAGCCCAACTAGGGGTTTTTTACTATTATGTATCAATTGGAGACATTTTTTTTAGCATTCTGAGCACTGTAACTTGATGTTGATTTCAGTTGAAAATATATCCCTCCAAGGTTGATGTCATTTTCAATTGGCCAAGGCCCAAAAAAGTGACAGAGGTTAGAAGGTTTTTAGGAGAAACTAGCAATATTGGAAAAAGTTTGTTTCTAACTGTTCTTCTATCACAACTCCATTGCATGCATTGAAAAGTGTGAAGCAGGTTTTCTAGTGGGGAGGAAAAAAAATAAAAGAATTTGACGCATTGAAGGAAAATATCAGTTCAACTCTTGTACTTGCACTTCCTGACTTGAGACAGACATTTGAGATACAAATTGATGCAAGTGACTATGCCATCGGCACAGTCCTAATGCAACATGGTAAGCTCATTGGTTTTCATTCAGAAACTTATAATGGCATAGTGATTAACTATCCTACATACGACAAGTAATTTTGTGCATTGGTGAAAAGTGTGAAAAAGTGGAAGCATTACTTAATGGGTAAGGAAACAATCATTGATACAGATCATCAGCCATTGCAATACTTGTAATCAGAAAAAAAGTTGCAGCAAGCGAGGAACTTCCGATGGATCGGATTTCTTCAAAAATTTCACTTGGTGATAAGGTATAAGGAAGGTATCTATAAAAATTTAGTTGATATTCTTTCTAGACCAATTGTTAGTGCACCATTATCCTTAAGAATAATTCTGTCATGCATGAGAGCTATCTTGAGCAATATGCTGTAGATAATGATTTCAAATATGTATATGTGACTTTGTGTCAAGTTATCAAAGTAGAGGAATTGGATTATCATGTGAATGATAGCTTGTTGTACCATCTTGGCAAGATTTTTATTCTACAAGGAGAGAGTCAAAATCATAAGGGAAACACATACTTCTCTTATTGCTCGTCATTTCGGTGTAGGTAAGACAATGGCACAATTACAGAGGTATTGTTACTGGCCTCTTATGCTTGAAAGTGTGTCATGTTTTTTAAAAGGATGTTGATTATGTGATGTCAGTAAGCCTAGCAATAGAAAGTTGGATTCTATACACCACTTCCAATACCTTCTAGGCATGATTATCTTTATGTAGTTGTGGACAGGTTCAGCAAAATGTGTATTTTGATGCCTTGTAAAAATCAGGTTACAACTAAAAAAGTTGCTTAGTTATTCTTTTAGAATGTATGGGTACATTTGGGGTTTCCCACATCCATTGTTAGTGATCTAGATTCTTGTTTTGTCGAGAAATTTTAGTCACACTTGTGGGGACTCATGGACAAAAAATTAAAAAAGAGTACAACATTCCATCTGCAAACATATGGCCAAATAGAGGTGGTGAACCAAACAGTGATACATCTTCTTCTAGGTTATTGCAGAAAGCATCCTAAGTTGTGGGATGAACATTTAAACTATATTCAACATGCTTACAATTGGGCCAAGCGTTCATTGACTCAAACATCCTAATTTGAGGCATGTTTCGCATACTTTCCCAAATCTCATTTATATTTTATTTTTGGGAAGGATGTTTCTATTGATGGTCATAGTGACATAGACAAGGCCAAAATATTCATTGAAAAAGTTCAACTGGTACATTAAACAGTTCAAGAACAGTTGGAGAAGAGTCAAGTCAAGTACAAGACAAGACATGATAAGCATCGTGTGGATCACAGTTTCCAAGTTAGTGATGAAGTTTGGCTTCACATTAGAAAAGAGAGACTCCAAGGAGAAGGTAAATAGCCGAAAGCAATTCAATATGGTCCATTTAGAATTTTGAAAAAGATTGGTAATATTGCCTTGAGGTTGGATTTGCCTTCATATATGAAAATTTATGCAGTTGTTAAAGTTTAGAATTTAAGGTTGTATGATCCTCCTATGATTGAAGATCAAGGACAGAATGTTCAGATTCCTTCAATTGAATATTTTCTCCTGAATATCTTAAATTATTGTAGCAAGATACCATCCTTGATAGGGAAACAAGGACTTCAAAATGAGGGAACATGAAGTACCTTCATATGGGGCTCAAGGGAAAAAATCCAAGAAAAGCTAAATGGATTGAGATAGGAAGGGTGAGGGAACTGTACCCTCATCGTTTTGTTAACTAAAAGTGATCTTTTGGCTTCCGAAAGCTTCTAGTGGGGAGGCTTGATCTTGTGGATCAGTAAAATGCTCAAAATTCAAAGTGCTTGTTTCGCCTTGAAATCAGTGGCAAAGGGAATATCTCGTCGCCCTGAATCCAACGCAACTCATTTCACTCAAAATCGGTATTAGATGCTCCCGATATTGCATTTTTATTGATTTGGAAAATAACTAAAAAATTAGGAATTTGGTTGTCAGCAGTCTGTATGCTGACTGGGTAATGATTAGATAGGGTGTGTGTATTTTTATCAGCCTATTATATGAGGATAAGTGGAAATAATTTATTGGTTCGAATTAATGTTCTTATATTGGTTCAGGTGTTATTTATATGGACCAATTAGGAGGAGCCATGTGGGCCAATCCCTGGTATCCATGTGGCCTCCTAATGGCCTTACAAACTTTTGGTATGTGACTGAGCTACCTCTACAATGTACGAACGTGTGACCAACCAAAAGCTAGAAACCAAGTCCTCGACAGGACTTCCTATATTATTTCTTAATTACTATGGTTCCGAAGTTGTATTTGAAGTTTGTTGATGAAGTTTTCGAGGGTCGGGACTAGGGTTAACCCTAGACACAGGTCCACCTAGCCACATTACATGGCATGCATACAGGTTCTGGGGTTAACCTTTTCCCAAACACATATGATATGCCACAAACCATGTATTAAATGCACAAACCCAAAGTCTCGAACCATATGCTATATTAGCGAGTATGAAAATTTCCAAACCATATGTAATGTTAATAACCCAAAGTTTAGGGAGTGGAGGTTTTTAACATTTGTTGCAACATGTGAATGGTTAGGTGTGAACATTAAAGTTTTTTGTTCAACCAAAACCCAACTTAAAACTATGGCGGAACCACTATTTCAGGTTAAGGTTAGAACAGATGGGAAGTGGAACCTGCCTTGGGCAACGTTTCAAGAACCAAACTATGATGGAGGTAAACCAACCATAGCCCAACCTTGGGTCAAACTCGGCAGGAAGATTTATTCAAACCACCAAATCCATCGGCGAGAGTTGCGCCACTTGGCGCCTTATTATTCGGTTCAGGGCCGACATAAAGTAATTAAGGGCTCGACAAATTTCACCTGAAGCGGCAGGAATCTCATCGACGTGGGGCAATATTGTCACTCCACGTGGCTACAAAAGGAAAAATTTGTAGACAAATTTGTAGGTGGGTGTGAATTAGAAGACAGTAAGCAAAAAAACTTCTCTAGAGCATAACTCAGTCAGTTTTTGACCTTTTTGAGTGTAGAAAGAGCCCATCTAGGGGTTTTTTACTGTTCTGGAGCCATTGGAGACCTTTTTTTAGCATTATGAGCATTGTAACTTGAGGTAAATACATATTTTTTAGCATAATGAAAGAGGCCCAACATTGGAAGGTGGACCAGGAGATGTAGCCCAAGAGGGGTGAAATCCTTCATCATTTGTTGTCTTGTGTATATTGTTATGGTACTGATGTCGTCTTTATTTTCTTCAAAACTGAGTTTAAAAGCATGCTTATGTGTTAAATAAATTTACATAATTGGCTAAAACCCCTAAACATTTCACTTGCAATTTTCAGCATAAACTCTCAAGCTTACATATATAGATCAAATGGTCAGCCAATTCATTTGGCTATGGCTCTAGTTTTCTTAATTCACTTGTAGATTAATATATATTTAAATATATATGTTTTAATTTTGTCTCAGCTTCTTATTATAGTGATGATTAAATTGTGGTTACTTGATATGAATATGCATCTTGTTTAAAAACATTGAGGCTCAGGCCTGTAGGTTTAAATTTTCATTCCAGAATATTTTCTTTGCACTAAATGCTAAACAACATCTTTTCCTTTTTTTTAATTTATCCAATAGTGTTTTTCTAAAATGATTACAAAATAACTGGATGTATACTTTCCCTGTCTTTTTCTAATGTATATAAGTATATAGTTTCTCTTCTAAGGTTTTTTTTAGATGTGTTAAATTAGTACTTCTCTAGAATGCAGTTACTGTAAATAAAATATAAAACATTTTAAAATTTGAAAAATATTATAACACAAAGTGAAAATTGATTTCTTGGGTTAATGACATTTTCCGCAAACTAGGTGGAAATTGTTATACAAGTAGTAAACTGCAGTGTTAAATGTTTAATTTAAAAAATAATAATTTGAATTTTATTTAATTGTTTTGATTTATTAGGAGCTAATTTTTTTACCATCAAATTGTGTGCAACTTGCCTTTATTAGTCATACAACCTTTCTTAAAACAAAGTGCAGTTAAACCAACTATGTATTTGACCAAGGGTGTCATATCGCACAACTTGTTTTTATTAGTCATTCAATCTTTCTTTAAATTAAGTGCACACAAACCAATTATATACTTGACCAAGGCTGAAATATCATTCTTCAATGCATGACCTTTCTTTATTACTAGACCAACATGTATGCATTCATCATGGCAGTGCATTTGTAATGTGCATGGTAATGTTTTTCAATGGACATCATTTGTAATGTGCATGGAATTATTTTTCATTCGTGTGTGTAGTACTTGATATTAATGAGGTGTCCTTGGAAATAGATAATGCTTGTGGTTATTTCACTTCATTTTTATATGTAGAGTGAGCTAATCACTCCAATTTGACATTGGATTACAATTTGATGACCATGTCCTAGGACCACGTAATCTTGTTTTATTCCATGAAGAAACACGTATAAAATAAGGCTCTTAATATGCGTATATGCACAACTTCTGTATATGTGCAACATCCGTATATGCGCAACTTTCGTGTATGCGTATATACAGAAGTTGCACACATATGGTAGATATACAAAATTTGTATATATATAGGGGTTGAATTTATGCATGATATACATAAGATATGTGCATATACAGAATATATGTGCATATACAAAAGTTGCGGATATATAAAATATATCCACATATACCAAAGTTTCACATATATGGAAGATATGCTCATATACGAAGTGATGCATATATGGAAGTTGCACATATACGAAAGTTGCGCATATGCAAAAGATATATTGCACATATGCAAAAGATGTGCATATATGGAAGTCACACAAATTTTATATATGTGAATATTCTATATCACATATCTTCCATATAAACAACTTCTGTATATGCACATATCTTCTATATACCGATACGAAAGAACCACATATACAGAAGATAAGCACATATATGGAAGACATGCACATATATATGGAATTTGAGCATATATGGAAGACATGCACGTATACGAAATATGTGCATATGCAACTCATAAATTTCGTATATGCGCAATTTTCATATGTGCATATAAAAAAATTGTGCATATACAAAGGTTGAAGTTGTGAAAAACTTATGTATAAGTGTAGCTTCTATGTATTCACATATATGGAAGTTGCGCATACACGGTAGATACACACACAAAATATTATACGAAAACTATGCATATACAAAGGCTAAAGTTCTGCACATCTTCCGTATATACGCATATCCTCTGTATATGTGCAACTTTCATATATACACATATATCGAAGCTACACATATACAGAAGCAATGTGCAACTTCCATAATATGCATATACAACAACCTCCATATATGCAAAACTTCTTTATATGCGTATATGCGTAACCTCCATATATGCACAACTTTTGTATATGTGTAACTTCCTTATATGCGCATATTTTCCACATATGTACAACTTTCGTATATACCTATATATGGAAGTTGTGCATATACAGAAGAAATTTACACACAGGGAAGCTATGTATATACGAAGGTTGAAGTTGTGCACAAGTATGTGCATATATGTAATATATGTGCATATACGAAAGATATGTGTATATATGAAAGTTATGCATATACAAAAGTTGTGCATATATGAAAGTCACATAAATTTTATATATGTGCATCTTCTGTATTGCATATATCTTTCATATATGCACATATATTCTGTATATGTGTATCTTTCATATATGCACATATACAGAAGTTGCATATACGAAAGTTGTGCATATACAGGAATTGAAAATATATGGAAGATATGTGCATATACATAAGATATGTGCATATACAAAATATATGCGCATATACATAAGATATGCACATATACGAAAGTTATGCATATACAACATGTTTACTTGTACATCGTGTATGAAATTAGTTGAATCACATTCCTTCTCTACTCTTTCAAGACTAAGTCATTTTTAGTGATAGTGGTGTTATTAAGAACATACAGTAAGAGAGGTTTATCCAAACTTTCCCTTTGTGGCTCGTAACATGGAAGGAATCCCTTACATGTGAGACATGTAGATGTAACATCCTATATATTAAACATGTGGACCTGGAGTTGACATATGGTCTTGAATAAGAGTCTTATTTTATAACTGTTTGTTCACGGGTTATATATTTAACAACAACCAATGAGGTGGGATAATTGTATGAATAAAAGTATTATTAATTTATTGTTTCTCTCTATGCCTATATAGTATGTCTTCGTATGGTATACATTAAGCCTAAGATAGACCAGAACTTAAGTAAGTTATGAAGTATTTAAATTGAATTTCCTTACAGGGTTTCCAGATGTTATTACAAAGAAAAATGACATGGCTTAGTTACTTATTATTGGATATGATATCCCGAGATATATCTCTCACCTCAAGGTTGTAACAGTCGCACCCAGGAGGATGAGAAGGGGTAAATTACAAAGGAAAATATAGAGTCACAATGTTAGATTACTAAACAAGACGAGGTGTTCCATGCAACCATTTCCTTCGGAGGATTAGAGTCGAAGTGGCAATTTTGGCGTTTAAGAGTAGTGTTTAACAGGTAAAGCCCGATAGGGATCCTGTATATGCACAACTTCAGTATATGTGCATATCTTCCGTATATGCACAAAAGTCATATATGCACAACTTTTGTATATGCAAAACTTCTATATATGCACATACCTTCTATATATGCACAAATTATGTATATGTGCATATATTTTGTATAAGAGAAACTTCTATATATGCATATTAAGGAAGTTGTGCACTGCTTTTCTATATGCGCAACTTTTGTATATGTACATATATGGAAATTGTGCATATATGAAAGCTATACCTAACTTCAACCTTTGTATACGCATAAAATTTTGTATATATACATCTTCAATGTATGTGCATATCTTCTGTATATGCGTAAATGGATATTCATAATACAGAAATTGCGTATATACAAGATTTGCACATATATAATGGTTGAACTTGCGCATAAATTATTTATATTTGCATCTCACATATATGTGAAAATTCTGTTTATATGCATCTACCGTATATGCACAACTTCTATATACGTTGAATTCAACCACCCTTATATATGCGTCATAGGAAATAATTGGTGGACATTGAGAGGGAAACGACATGGCTATATGATCTTTCTACCCTGTGTATTTTTTTTCTAAGGAAAAAAAAGATTCGATCATGGATATAGAAGCTATAAAAAGACACATTTTTAGGTTACAAGAAGAATATTGTAGATTAAAGAATTGTGCCACCTCGATTGATGTCGGTGATAAAAATTCAAAATTCTTTCACAATTTTTCTTCTCAGAGAAGGAAGATGAACACTATCTAGTAGCTTTTGGATAGTGAGGGAATTTTGTATTCCAAATTATAGGGTTTTCACAAGGAACCTATTAGATATTTTGAGGGTATTTTTTAGGCTATAGTAGAGGCAGATATTGACAATCAACTTGATTTTATTCAATCATATCCCGATATGCTATCTATGGAAGATAATAGGTGTTTTGGTAGTCCGATCTCAATTGAAGAAATTGAATTTGTCCTTAAATATTTTTACAAGGATAACTACTTAGGGCCAGAAGGATGCAATGTGGTAATATTTTTCCACTTCTTGGATATCAGGGACCAATATTTACTAAGGTTGGTTGAAGAACCGCAGATTGGGTGCATAATTTTGGGTGCTTTAAACTCATACCTTTATTGCTCTCATTCCAAATTCTTCTAATGCCTTGTCTTTTTCTAGATTTTCGGCCTATAGCGTTGTGCAACATCACTTATAAAATGATTTCAAATATTATTACTTCTCACTTAAAAGATAAACTCTCCTACTTCATATCCCCTAAATAGTTTGACTTCCTAAAACATATGAAGATTCGGGTTGTCATGTCCATTTCGCAAGAAAGTATTCATTCTATCAAGGTTCGAAGGAAGGAGGCTTTAATCTTAAAGTTGGACTTACACAAAGGATATGATTGTTTCAGTTGGGCTATTCTCATAATGATCCTACATAAAATTGGACTCTCAGTGGGTGTTGTTGAAGGGACTATGGCATGTGTCTCTTTTGTTAATTATGTCGTGTTAATTAATGACATGTCATTTACCTTCTTAAAGACTTCTCAGGGGCTGAGACAAAGGTGCTCCCTATCCCCATTATCATTCCTACTTGTTATTGATGGCTTGAGTAGGAAGATATCGAAGGCCAGGAATAAGGGTTTTTTTAGGTATATTAGTCATGAGAAATACCTTTGTTTCCCATCTCATTTTTGTACATGATGTTATTATTTTTGGATAGGTTTCCTCGGATCATTGGGAAAATAATTTTCCTATCATTTCTAATTTTGGGGAAGCATCGGGGTTGTTCATGAACAAAAAATTCCTTGCTCATTCATGCCTCAGAGGATTAAGCCCATATTTTTGAGATTACGAACATTTGTTTTGTCAATGTTTCTAATATTGATAGCGAGTTAAAATACCTTGGTTTAATTTAAACCAAATCATTATAAAATCAAGGATTTCCAGTGGTTTATTAAAAAATTATGAAGCCCTATTGAAGTCATGCGCACATGGATGGTTATCACTCGGTGGAAGAATGACACCTTCTCAATGAGTATTACAGAGTATCTATACATATTAGATGCACTTATATTTGATTCCCAAGCATGTCATTAAAAAAAATAATTTTATCATCTCAAATTTTGTTTGGTCTGGTGCTTGTGGGAAATTAAAGATCCATCTAGTGTGATTGGAGGTTCTCTCTTAGCTGAAAGAAGAAGGTGGATGGGTTTTGAAAAACATAGAGAAATTTCGTTGGGCCCTCAATGTAAAGAGCTTCTGCCATGCATTATTCAAATCTGGATTATGGCAGCATATCATTTTGGAAAAATATTTAAAGGAGAAATCTCTTTAGGTTTGTATAAAAAATGGTGCTAATTCATAAAAAAATGTTCATAGATCTGGAATGGTTTCATGAAATTAAAGCATTGGTTACTTGGCAATATTTACTGGGTGATTGGTATAGATGCTAAAGTGGAGATTGGGTTGGATCCATTCTGGGGATTTCTTGGAAATCTCTCTTTTCCTATGGAAATCATCCAACACATACATGACAAGGGGATTTTCTTCCTTAACCAAATGTGGTCTATATCATATATGGATTAAATATGGTGAGATTGGATTAATCGGTACAATACAAAATATTTGGGATGAATATATTGTTAATATATATATGACAATGAACTTATTTCGGGATGGGGCTGGCACTCTCATATGGGATGGGAAGACCATTCAGGATATTACTTTCGTAGAGGATATTTACTGTTATCTATCATATTCTCATATGCTTTCCTTGGTGAATAGGTGATATTGAAAAGGAAATGTTATTTGTATATAATATTTTATTATTTTATTTTATTTTATTTTATTTTATTTTATTTTATTTTATTTTATTTTTCCGTATGGATGTTAAAAAACTCCCTTTCTTTATATTTCAGGGTATTTGGAGATGAAAAATTTATCAATTTTTTTATAGTATTCCCATTGATATTGATAGTGTTGGGGTCCTGTGATTTGGAAGATTGGCATACCAAATGACAAGGCAACATCAGAATCACTTTGGAATCCTATGATCTAGCCCTCCTGGATTCAGAGAGGGATCTCTCTATATGTGTGTCAGAATGATATGTTTTTAAAGCTTATGATATGATATTAGGCTAGTTATGAAGCCCAAGGGATTTGTTTGTTTTTTGGTTGGGGATCATTAATTGATAAGGTCATGTGGAGTGAAGGAGGAAATAAGTAGAAGGATGTTTCAGCATGGGAAGATAGGTCAAGAAACAGTGCTAATCCATTGGGCTATGGAGTCATAAAAGGGTTTACTTGCACAACAACTATTCAAGGGTTTCCGTAGGGAAAGTCATCTATATCAAAAGATATTTTTAAGTTGAGTTTTTGGTATGAAACAATAATAAATGTTGTGAAAGAAGCAAAGTTATATTCGATTAAGAAAACTAACTTCGCTACACAAGAAAAGCCTTTTAAAGTGACTGTTTTAAAGCAAGCCAAAGGACCGGGCAAACCATAGACTTCTTTGGTCAATACTCCTACTGAAGCCAATTTCTAAGACAACAATCCAGTAATCCTCTTGACTACCTTCAGAAAGTAGAAAATATTTAAGATAAACATGAAGAATAGCCTAAGATCAAGTAAGGGCTTTGAACCTATCCTGCTTTCAGCATACACTCAAGGGAACTTTTCAAAGCTAGCTGTTGGAGGAGAAACTAGAGGATAGGGCTAACCATAGACTTCCCTAGTTCAACTCTACTTGGCAAACCTTTCAAGATCATTCAAGAATAGAATCTCCAGTTATACACTGCAAGACATGGGCTCACCAACATTCCTTGACTAGTTATACTCTATTGATTCATTCTCAAACACACATTTAGAAGACAATGTAAACATAAAGCTTGTGAGTCAGAATTAGGGTACTTTAGAAGTAAATCCTAATCTATAGTTCCTACTCTTTATCAGAGAATATGAACAAAGTGAAAAACATAAGAAGCAACAGTGGCAATAAGGAAAAACATCACCAATGATTTAGATCAGGATCCAGTGAATCTGCTTGTCTATTTTATGTCCAAGACCAGTTACATACTCGAGTCCAACGACTTTCTATAGTCCAATACTTCTCTTCCCAGTCTACTATATTACAACTACTCAACAACTCTTACTCAATAACAGTTCGACAATTAACAATTTTCCAACCCTTTAGAATGAATCTTCAATGAGTACTTATAGGTGAATGAGGAGGAGAAGTGGAGTAAATGGTCTCAATGGATCACTTAAGATAGAGTAGGCGTCCTTTTGAATGCTCCACTCTGTTTAATAAATATCACATTAACTGCTTGGACAATTTTAGTAGTTCTTTCTGTCTTTGAGGCATATCTGGCAGGCTGGTAATAACTCCAATCATGTGTTCTTTTGGAGATGTCTTCTGACTGCAGTAGTTCTGTTTAGGCTTCTAGTACAAGTTAAGTGAAAGAGTGAGCTTTGAGGCTTTCCCATACTTTCACAATAACTACTCTGATAGTTGAAATGTCTCTGTTTTTAGTAACTGTCAGTTTTGTCCTTGGTAGGTAAAATGCAGATCATGGTAGCGGTCAGACATTCTGACTGAATTAACTGCTTTGCTCTGACGTGCATGAGGCCTTCTGTCTTGTGATTTGTCATGGCTGACTGATTTATCTTTGATTACTTGTCTTTACATTTCTTTATCTATTTAACTGTGGATTAAGGTCTTTGATCTTCAATCTTCGCACTTTAACCCTTTTTAATCTTTAATCTTTGATACTCTTCACTGTTTCATTCTGTACAGGTACTTTTCTTCACACTGGAGGGTCTTCACACAGTCAATAATCATGATTTATCGACTTAAACTTGGAAATTCATCCCTATGTCCCTTTCTGCATTTTATCAGGCCACAAAAAATCGTCATCCTCGGCCTGTGTCACCTTTTAGTGACTGTGGGACGGCTTTTAATACTCATCCATTATGAAACTTACACAAAACCACAAACGAGTTATATAAAAAAAACCTGCGTTACTTGGTTAACTGCTTTAGAGGGCTTTGGCGGAGGCGGAGGAGCGTGCAGAGGCAGTGGATGCATCGGAAAAATGGCCTCATGGAAAAAAACCATGAAAACCAGGGTTCAAAACTGAGTTTGGCGTGAAAATATGCAATGGTGGTTTTCGGGAATATTGGAGGTGGTATTCGCGTAGGATTTGGGTTATAAGTGGTTTGGGGCTGGGCGGACACGATATGCATTGGAGGACGACACATATCCCTCTAAAACTACCCATTTCACGTCAGAGTTGCGCGTTGGGGAGGATTTGTGAGTTGGGCGCAAAGATGAATGCCAGCCGTTGGATCTGGGGGAGCCAGATCAATGGTGTGGAATGAGTGTGATACGATAGAGTTGATTGATTGGAGGAGTGGTGGGACCGGAGGTGTGATGTCATCTTCTTTGTCGTGTTGCAGGGAGGTTAAGGGCGGGGTTGAAAGGCAAAGGTAAGCGTGGGCCATTAGATCTGGAGGATCTACGGTCCAGATTATATCGGCGAAGGTGGACAAGAAAAGGAGTTTGGGAAGTGGAAATGGGAAGTTGCGAAGTCCGATTGTCGATGGGAAAAAGTGAAGTGCGATGGCCGTCCGATCTGGGAGAGATCGACGGTTAGGAGTCCATCGGCAGGGAAGAACCATCGGGGAAAAGGAGACGGGAAGTAACAAAATGCGATGGCCGATGGGGGGAGGTGAAGTGAGACGGTCGTCCGATCTGGAAGAGATCGACGGTTAGGAATCCATCGATAGAGAACCATCGGCGGGTTATGGGCTAAGACTTTTGCCGATGGCCGTAGGTAGTCACAGGCCTGGGTCACATGGAGGAAAAGGGGCTAGGGCCTAAGCTGAAAGGCGCTTAAGCCCTAAAATGTAGAAAGGCGTTTTATACCAAAATAAAGGTTTTTTGATCATTTTCAAGAGTTCCGATAGAGTAAATAAAGGGGTTTAAAACCTTAAAAGGGGGAATTTAAAAGGCTTTAAGGGGATTTTGAGGGAATGAGGATAAATAAAGGGGAGAAAAGAGGCTTTTTTAGAGGGGAAAAAGACTGTTAAAGGTAGAATGAGGAGTGAATGAAATGGAGGCAAAAGGAGACTCTGAAACAGTCTTTCTTCAAATAGCAGGGCTTCTTTGAAAACTTTGAGTGAAGACATCAATGAGATGGGTCTTATTAAGGATGTTGAACATACTAGACTTCAAGAACTCACAGATTTACTTCAAATTTGTTTCTTGAAGGCTAAAGACCTATTTTAGCCATCTTTGAATATGTCAAAATTATGGATGGCTAACAATGGCTCCACTTGGGGATGGCAGCTCCTTGGAGGTGTCAAGAACCTCAGAGATTTATCTCTAGAATGTAGACCCATGCTTTTCATTTTGACAACCTTTTCTTCTTTGATCATGCTGCTTGAAAAGATGATCTGCATTACATCATAACAAATCAATTTCTTCCCTGACAACTACCTACATAACCTAATTTCCTAATATTTTTTCTTCATAAGGTGCACTTGGACTTGTAAACCTTTTGACATCAGCATTTTATTCTTTTATTGAAAGTAGGAAACTAATCTAAATCTTCCCTTATAACTTCCGTGAGTTCAGTTTAAACAGTTGAACTTATTAGCTTATCTACCTAACTACTATTTGTCAGGATTAAGTTGTCTGACAGATCTTATTATCTATATTCTAAAACAGAAATTTAAATACAAACAAACCATGATTAAACTATATGATTTGCTGTAAGACTATAGCATAAAAACAAGCTGCACATAAACTGAAATTTACAGAAAATTAAAACAAAACTGTGAAGGCTTAAGATCTGAAAATTACAAGCATCCTTCTTTCTCTCTTTCAGCTCTGGTTTTGATCTTTTTAGAGTTGTCTTCTTCTTCTTTACCTGGTTCAAGTTTTTAGCATGTTAGAACTATTCTTTTTCCTTTCTTTGGCTCAGGTTTTGAGCTTGTTAGAGCCATATTTTCTTTTGATTCTTTGGTTCAGATTTTGAGCATGTTTAAACCATTCTTTTCTATCCTAATCTAATCTACTGATAAGCCAAGATTAAATAGTTTGGAAAATCTTCTTTACTAACCTATCAGCAGTAAATTGAAAGTCTAGTTAGTCATGCTTAGGTTGTATGACTAAATAGCAGTGCTTTCTTTCTTTTTGGTATGGGGCTGTACCTTTCTTGTTTTCGATCTGCCCTCTTTTCCTTTTCTATTGTTTTTTGTATTTTTATTTTTTCAAAACAAAATAAAGCAATGATATTTACAATGGAGAATGAAAGCTTTAAACTGAGAGTTCAGTAGAAATAATGCTTGAGCATCCTGCCATTGACACGACCCCCAAACAAGTCTGTACCATCCATCTCTTGTAGAAAAAATGCGTTATGACCAATGGGAGATTGAATGATGTAAGGGCCTTGTCATAAATTGTCAAACTTGCCATGTTTGCCCTTATCTTCTCTCCTGGAATCCCATTTGAGTACTTTGTCACCAATTTTGAAGTCACTTTCCTTTGTCCTCTTATAAAACAAATTTTTGATATTCTCTTGTACTTTTTGTGCTATGTTATAAACTTCTTCCCTGGTTTTTTGAAGATGTATGGTCTGATTTATCCTTCTCATCATGCTATTTTCCTCTTATTGTATTTCTTGAACCAACTTCATCACTGGCACTCCTAAACTAGTAGGAAAAACTACATCTGCTCCATAAACCAGCTGATAGGGAGACATTCCAATTGATTTCTTTGTTGTCAATCTATCTGCCCATAAGGCATGTACCAACTTGTTGTGCCATGACCTCTGGTTTTCTTCCAGCAACTTCTTTATTATGTTTATCAGGCACTTATTGGAAGACTCTGCCAGCCCATTACCTTGAGGGTAATAAGCTGTGGAATGACCAAGCACAATCTGATATCTGTGACAGAAATCAACCATCTTTTTAGAACCAAATGCAGCAGCATTTTCAATGATAATTTTCCTATGACAGCCAAATCTAGACAGGATATTATCTTCAAGGAATTTTATGATAATTGAGTCTGTGGCATTCCTAGAAGGGGTGGCTTCTATCCATTTGGTGAAATAATTAGTGGTTTCCAGTCATCTATGTTGGGCAAATGAGGTAGGATGGATTTCCCCAATGAATTCTAGGCCCCACTGTTGAAAAGGATCTTCAACAGTGATTGGTTGCAAGGGTAAGGGAAGCAGTTTTCTCTTGCCTTCAAATATTTGGCATTTGTGGCAGACAACTGTAATTTTGTGGACATCTTCAAAGAGGGTGGGCCAGTAATAACCAGCTCTAAGGATTTTATTGGCAGTGGTTTTCCAATAGAGGTGGCCCCCACATTATCCTTCGTGAAACTCATGCTTGATCCTATCTGCATCAATCTCAAGCAAACATTTAAGAAATAAACCACTAGAATTCTTCCAATATAAATATTTATCTAAAATGCAGTAATTAACAGCCTTTAACTTCAAGAATCTTGCCTTTGTTTTAGACAAGCCAGGAGGGGCATTGAGATTAAGAAGCACATACAAAATATCAGCATACCAAGATGAATTGAGGAAATGATCCTTAATAATTGGGGCTGGTAATTATTCCTGCCCATCTAATGCATCTATCATGTTTATATCAAGTGCTTGCAAGTTAGATTCAGCCATTAATTGTGCTAGGCCTTGACCGTTGATGAGTTTAGTGGGTTTAATTTCCAAATCATATTCCAATATCACAGCAATCCACTTTCCTCTTTTGCCATCAGGGTCTTCTGACAAAATGTCCTTTACCACTACATGAGGCACAAATGCAATAATGTGAGAGTGTAAGATATAAACTCTGAAATCCTTCAAGGCTTTGACCAAAGCATAGGCCTGTTTTTCCATGATATTATATTTCAGAGGTGCATCTCTTAATGCCTTGCTAAAAAATGCAATTGGTTGCTCTTGTCCTTATGGATTTTTTTGTAATAGGACAACGACCACATTATGTTCTGATGCAAATGAAAATATGAGGAAGTCCTTAGTGAAATCAGGAATGATAAGAACCGGTGCTTGGGTAAGTACATGTTTGACTAGTTCAAAGGATTTCTTTGCTTCTAAGGTCCATTTAACTCTTATCTCTTTCTTTAACATGTTTTTCGTGTTCCTAAGGAGCTCTACCAGGTTGGGTATGAACCTTCTTAAGAAATTAATCTTTCCAATGAAAGATTGAAGTTTTTTGTTGTTTCTGGGGTGATTGATTCGCAATATACCTTCAACCCTTTTTGGGTCTATTTTAATCCCTTTTTCAGATATGATGTGACCAAGAAGCTTACATTCTTGGAGACCAAACAATGTCTTCTTGGGATTTAAAGATAGCCCAAACTTTCTACATTTCTCAAAGACCTTTCTTAGGTGTACTAGGTGTTCTTCATCTGTTTTGGAATAGACTGTAATGTCATCTAAATAAATCACAATGAAGTGGCCTATTTCTTCTGAGAAAGCAATGTCCATGGCTCTTTGAAAGGTGGAACCCGCATTCATTAATCCAAACGGCATTTTCACATACATGAAAGTGCCCCAAGGAGTAGTGAAGGTTGTTTTCAGTTGGTCATCGGGGAGTACCAATATTTGATTATATCCTGAAAATCCATCTAGCAAAGAAATCCTCCTGGAACCAACTACCCTTTGTAAGATGTGCTCCATTTTAGGCAAGGGATAGTTGTCCTTTAATGAGGCTCTGTTCAAGTTCCTAAAGTCAATGCAGAGCCTTATTTCTCTTGCTTTCTTTATTACAGCTACAAGATTAGATACCCACTCTGAGTATCTCACAGGGACAATAATTCCATCATCATACATTTTCCTAATTTCTTTCTCAACCAGAGGTAACTGCACAGGGTTTATTCTGTGTAATTTTTTCCTAAACGGTTTCTGGTTTTCTTTAAGTGGTATCTTGTGCTGAATGGTCTCTGTGTCATATGCCCTTAAATCTTCATAGCTCCAAGAAAATACATCAGAAAACTCTTTAAACAACTCAATATATTTCAGTTTCATGTGAGTTGGAAATGTTTTAGATAATTTGATCATTTTAGGCTTGTCTTTACTACCTATATTGCATTCTTCAACATCAGATTTAGTGGATTCTATTGTTGGTTTCTTGGCAACATCATTAAAATCAAACAAGTCTTCTAGAGGTGCTAGTCATTTGGGTAAGCCTTTGTCTTTAGACTGTAGTATCTCTATGTCTTCTCTTTCTAATTTTATGTACTCTTTTGTTTGATTTTAGAACTCTCTGGTTAGCAGATTTATTTCTACAATGGGAGAAGGTTATTTTTCAACAGGTTGTTCCTCATTAAGACAATCTTTATCATACTTTGAGTCTGAATTTGGCAATCCAAACTCATTTCTAAACTATAGGAAGTACTCTATCTGCTTATCTCCCTCAAAGACCTGCTAATACTTTTCATTGTCTGGGACAACTGGTACTTGGACTGTGAACTTTTTGTTGTCATAGGGTCTTTGGCATGAACTGGTAGCACAAGCTAAACCATTGGCAAGAATGTTTTGGTTTCTAGGGACAAAAACAAGTTCATATTCCTCAAAAGTTTTCAAAAGGTCCATGGCATCATTTCTATAGGCTCTTAGTCTTGGATGTTTGGCAGTGTACTCTCCATTTATTTGTCTAATGATCAGTTCAAAATCTCCATGAACAGCTATCCTCCTAGCTCCTAATTTCTTCAGTAAATGTAGTCCTAAGAGGAGTGCTTCATACTCTGCTATGTTATTTGTGCATTGGAAGTTTAACTTGTATGAATGGCTTTCAGCGTAATTATTCTCTGTGTTGTGAATCCACACACCTGCTCCTACACCAGTTCTATTACAAGAACCATCAAAACTCATACTCCAAAGAGGGCTAGTTTCGGACTTGTTGTTGTTTTCATTCCTGTCCCCTTTGTCCTGTGTGTTCTGATTGTCATTATGCAGTTTTATGGGTTCTGCAGTATGTTTATGTTGGTCTTGTTCCTTAAATTTTTCATGGAGTTGAGGCCTTTCTTCTTGACTCTCATGACTTTCACTAAGCTGGTGGAAAGTGGGTTGTTCATACTCTATATTTTGTTTGCTTTAATTTTTAGATTTGGAAAACTGTTTGAGAGCCTCTCCCTTCCTATTCTCTCCTATGTTTTCTGTTATGTTGGGTGATTGCTCACTTTCCAACTCTAGCTCATCAAAGCTTTCATCATTGTAAAGAATGAATGAGTCTAGGTCTGTATGGACAAAATAAAGAGGGGAATTTTTTGATTTTTCTTGACTACTCACCATAAATTTCATGTTTGATTCCCTATAAAGTCTTCTAAGTTGACTAAATACAGGGATGGTGGCATATGTCATGTCCATTTGCATGGTACCTTGAAGCTTAGCACCCCATGATATTGAAAGAAGCATGCCATATTTGGGGGTCAGAGTCAGCCACTACCACATCCATGACTATGCATTTGGCTGAGATTTGGGTCAAGTTTACACAAAGATATTTGATCAGGCCTAAGCATTTTACTCTGCTAGAGTAAAAAGAATAAAAATATTTATATGGTCTGGTTATCTCAAGGCCTAATCTCCCCATGATTACTTTGGGCATGAGGTTATGTGAAGCCCCTGAATCATGCATAGCATTGTGTAAAATCTTATCATGGATATTCAAACTGATATAGAAAGGAGGGACCACTCCTTCTTGGAACTTTCCTTCAATTTTAGGACCAAATAAAAGGGTTGGATGATCATCATTTAGGTTGACAGAGTCATTATTTTCCTCTATGTTCAAGGCTTTTAACACCTGACATTTATATACATCTTGAGTGACTAACTCAGTGAGGGGGACAGAGATCTTGATTTTGGAAATTTCACTTTCCAAATTGAAAGGGAACTGATTCTTCAAAAGGCTCAAATCTGTCTTGTTAGTCACTAACTTATCATCAAAATCAGCTTGCTAGTTTTTACTATGTACATCAGTTAAAACTATTTTTACAGGGGCGCTAGCTAAAGTGCTAGTGCTGTTAGGGTCACCACTCTGTTTATCAGTGGTTTGAGTGCTTTTCCCCTTGTTTTTACCAGAAATTTCAGCTACTGTTTTGTTTTTTTCAGCGGCCCTTCTAACCACCTTTTCAGATCTGTTTTTAAGAGCAGTTTCAAAGGTCTTTGTTTGGGGAGTTTTTTTGTTCTTTTTGCTCCTGAGGTCATATTGTTTATGGAACTCCATGATGGCATTCTCAAAGCCATCCCTATAGTCTTCAGATTCTAAGCCTTCATTATCATAATATGTATATGTGGCTTGGTCATCTCCTGTGAAAAACGCAGGGTCTTCATTACTTGCTCCTAGCATGATTATATTAGTTCCCTCTGGCTCTTCAATCATTCCCTCATCTTCATCAACATAATTTTCTTGAAATGGAGGTCTAATTTGCTGATCAGTATCTCTTTGTCTAATATGAGGGAGGTTCCTCCTAAAGTTCTGGTTCTGATTTTGAGGCTGGTTCCTATTTTGAACATTTGTTTGGGCAACCATCCTCTCCATCATTCTTTCTAACCTATCCATGTTATTGGCTAGATGGTCCAATTTTGAGTCAGATGTGGAAGGTGCAGTGTCTTCCCTATATGTCACTTTCTTTTCAGTCCTCATCCTAGCTCTTTTGGCAATCAAATTTGCCTCAACGCTCACTGCCCCTTGCTGCATATCTTCTAATGTGAGGCATTCCTTTTCCCTCAGTTGGTAGGCCATTCAGGATCAAATACATCAGGGAATTCCATTAAACTAGGCCCTGTGGAGGTTTCACATGAGCTGGTATGGCATTGTACACCCTATTGTATCTAGCACAGTATTCCTGTACACCTTCCCCTGGATTCCTTTTAATATTCTCAGATTCTGACAGAATTTGGAGAGGCTTTTTCCTGACTTCCCACTTGTTCAGAAATAGTTGATGAAATGTAGGAAGATCGTTGATGCTCTGTGGGGCTAAGCTTTTGAACCATTTTCTTACTTCTCCCCCTAAACTCTGAGCAAACAATATGAGTTTAACAGTCTCATAACCTATTTCATTCCTATCAAAGTAATCATTCATTTTGTCCACATGTTGTGAAGCAGTAGTTGAACTGCTGGCATCATATAAAGGAATATTGGATTGGTAACCTTGTGGTAAGACAGCTAAAGGTAAAGGAAGGACTAGAGGAGCATACCATGTAGCCATGATAGGATTTTGTGGGAGGAATGGGGGGTTTACTAGTGGAGGGTTTATGAAAGGAGGAGGATGATGGAATGGAGTGGTTTGAATAGTGGGTGTATGGATAACAGAAGTGCTTGGACCAGCAAGAGACAGTTGAGTAGATTTGTGGTGAGAGAAACCAAAGTTATGAATGAAATGAAGATCAGGTGGAGTGGCTTCTCTATTGCTACTATGGTCACCACTATGTTGGGGTGAACTTGGGGGCTCAAAGTCTATTTGATCTATACCATTAAGTGACTTAGTTCTTGGTAAACTACTTGGAAAATCTAAGTCAACTTGGATCTCTTGAGTAGCTGAAAGGTTTTCAGGGACATAATTAGCTCTGTGAATTGAACTGATAATAGTTGGATCCCTAGATACAGGAGACTCTCTAAGCCTTGCTTTCTTGATTATCAACTATTTCAGGAGGATTTGGGTCAGGATAGGCTCTAGTATGAATTCTTTTTGAAGCCAGTATATTAAGATTTAGACTCACAGAAGAGAAAGTTAGCTCAATATGAAAATCTTTAGAGGCAAACTAATCTTAGACAAAGAAAACTTAATCCTTGAAGCTTCCTAATAATGGGTGTGCACGATGCTTCAATGGTAGTGTGGGCTATCCCAGTGGAGTCTTTGTGAGACCAGGAGTAATCAAGAGGCCTACTAATCACCCGTGGAGTCTTTTGGTCTTTTATGAGTTGTGGAGTCGCCATGTGGATGATTCTGAATGTTTTAAAGCGGGCTGCTGTCCACCATCAACAATTAACTACCAATCTAAGGAGGTTTGTGGGTCTTCTGAGGTCTAAGGATGTATAAGATGTAATTCACTCTGAAGTCCCCAGTGGAGTCGCCATTATGTTGGGGTCCTGTGATTTGGCAGATTGGCATACCAAATGACAAGGCAACATCAGAACCACTTTGGAATCCTAGGATCTAGCCCTCCTAGATTCAGAGAGGGATCTCTCTATATGTGTGTCAGAATGATATGCTTTTAAAGCTTATGATATGATATTAGGTTAGTTATGAAGCACAAGCGATTTGTTTGTTTTTTGGTTGGGGATCATTAATTGAGAAGGTCATGTGGAGTGAAGGAGGAAATAAGTAGAAGGATGTTTCAGCATGGGAAGATAGGTCAAGAAACAGTGCTAATCCATTGGGGTATGGAGTCATAAAAGGGTTTACTTGAACAACAACTATTCAAGGGTTTTCGTAAGGCAAGTCATCTATATCAAAAGATATTTTTAAGTTGAGTTTTTGGTATGAAACAGTAATAAATGTTGTGAAAGAAGAAAATTTATATTCGATTAAGAAAAATAACTTCACTACACAAAAAAATCCTTTTAAAGTGACTGTTTTAAAGCAAGCCAAAGGACCAGGAAAACCATAGACTTCTTTGGTCAATACTCCTACTAAAGCCAACTTCTAAGACAACAATCTAGTAATCCTCTTGACTACCTTTAGAAAGTAGAAAACATTTTAAGATAAACATGAAGAGTAGCCTAAGATCAAGTAAGGGCTCTAAACCTATCCTGCTTTCGGCATACACTCAAGTGAACTTTTCAAAGCTAGTTGTTGGAGGAGAAACTAGAGGACAGGGCTAACCATAGACTTCCCTAGTTCAACTCTACTTAGCAAACCTTTCAAGATCATTCAAGAACATAATCTCAAGTTCTACACTGCAAGACATGGGCTCACCAACATTCCTTGACTGGTTATACTCTATTGATTCATTATCAAACACACATTTAGAAGAAAACGTAAAGATAAAGCTTATGAGTCAGAATTAGGGTACTTTAGAAGTAAATCCTAAACTATATTTCCTCCTCTTTATCAGAGAATATGAACAAAGTGAAAAACATAAGAAGCAACAGTGACAATAAGGAAAAACATCACCAATGATTTAGATCAGGATCCAGTGAATCTGCTTGTCTATTTGATGTCCAAGACCAGTTACATACTCAAGTCCAATGGCTTTCTACAGTCCAATACTTCTCTTCCCAGCCTACTATATTACAACTACTCAACAACTCTTACTCAATAATAGTTCGACAATTAACAATTTTCCATCCCTTTAGAATGAATCTTCAATGAGTACTTATAGGTGAATGAGGAAGAGAAGTGGATTAAATGGTCTCAATGGATCAATTGATATAGAGTAGGGGTCCTTTAGAATACTCCACTCTGTTTAATAAATATCACATTAACTTCTTGGACCATTTTAGTAGTTTTTTCTGTCTTTGAGGCATATCTGGCAGGCTGGTAATAACTCCAATCATGTGTTCTTTTGGAGATATCTTCTGACTGTAGTAGTTCTGTTTAGGCTTCTGGGACAAATTAAGTTAAAGAGTGGGCTTTGAGGCTTTCCCATACTTTCACAATCACTACTTTGACATTTGAAATGTCTTTGTTTGTAGTAACTGCCAGTTTTGTCCTTGGTAGGTAAATTGCAGATCATGGTGGCGGTCAGACATTTTGACTGAATTAACTGCTTTGCTCTAACGTGCACGAGGCCTTCTGTCTTGTGATTTGTCCTGGCTGACTGATTTATCTTTGATTACTTGTCTTTACGCTGCTTTATCTATTTAACTGTGGATTAAGGTCTTTGATCTTCAATCTTCGTGCTTTAACCCTTTTTAATCTTTAATCTTTGATACTCTTCACTGTTTCATTCTGTACAGGTACTTTTCTTCGCGCTGGAGGGTCTTCACACAGTCAATAATCATGATTTATCGACTTAAACTTGGAAATTCATCCCTCTGTCCCTTTCTGCATTTGATCAGGCAACAGAGGATCGTCATCCTTAGCCTGTGTCACCTTTTAGTGACTGTGGGATGGCTTTTAATATTCAACCGTTAGGAAACCTACATAGAACCACAAACGAGTTATATAAAAAAAACCTGCGTTACTTGGTTAACTGCTTCAGAGGGATTTGGCGGAGGCGGAGGAGCATGCCGAGGTAGTGGATGCAGCGGAAAAAGGGCCTCATGGTGAAAAACCATGAAAAACAGGGTTCAAAACTGAGTTTGGCATGGAAAGATGCAATGGTGGTTTTCGAGAATACCGGAGGTGGTATTCGCGCAGGATTTGGGTGGTAAGTGGTTTGGGACTGGGCGGACGTGATATGCGTTGGAGGACGACATGTATGCTTCCGAAATCGCCCATTTCACGTCGAATTTGCGCGTTGGGGAGGATTTGTGAGTTGGGCGCGAAGATGAATGCCAGCCGTTGGATCTGGGGGAGCCAGATCAACAGTGTGGAATGAGTGCGATACGACAGAGTTGATTGATCGGAGGAGTGGTGGGACCGGAGGTGTGACGTCATCTTCTTTGTCGTGTTGCGGGGAGGTTATGGGCGGGGTTGAAAGGCAAAGGTGAGCGCGGGCCATTAGATTTGGAGGATCTACGGTCTAGATTATATCGGCAAAGGTGGACAAGAAAAGGATTTTGGGAAGTGGAAATGGGAAGTTGCGAAGTCCGATTTCCGATGGGAAAAAGCGAAGTAGGATGGTCGTCCGATCTGGGAGAGATTGAGAGTCAGGAGTCCATCAGCGGGGAATAACCATCGGGAAAAAGGAGATGGGAAGTAACGAAATGCGATGGCCGATGTGGGGAGGTGAAGTGCGATGGCTGTTCGATCTAGAAGAGATCGACGGTTAGGAATCCATTGGCGGAGAACCATTGGCGGGTTATGGGCTAAGACTTTTGCCGATGGCCGTAGGTAGTCACAGGCCTGGGTCACATGGAGGAAAAGGGGCTAGGGCCTAAGCCGAAAGGCGCTTAAGCCCTAAAATGTAAAAAGGCGTTTTTAGACCAAAATAAAGGTTTTTGATCATTTTCAAGATTTCCGATAGAGTAAATAAAGGGGTTTAAAACCTTAAAAGGGGGAATTTAAAAGGATTTAAGGGGATTTTGAGGGAATGAGGATAAATGAAGGGGAGAAAAGAGGCTTTTTTAGAGGGGAAAAGGAATGTTAAAGGTAGAATGAGGAGTGAATGAAATGGAGGCAAAAGGAGACTCTGAAATAGTCTTTCTTCAAACAGTAGGGCTTCTTTGAGAATTTTGAGTGAAGACATCAATGAGATGGGTCTTATGAAGGATATTGAACACAGTAGACTTCAAGAACTCACATATTTGCTTCAAATTTGTTTCTTGAAGGCTAAAGACCTATTTTAGCCATCTTTGAATATGTAAAAATTATGGATGGCTAACAGACAGGCATTGCAACAACATATTCTCATACTTCAAGGAATATGTATGTGGCTAAAAAGGGGATTAAAAAATTATTTTAACCTATTGATTTTTGGGGAAAATATCATGTTGGATTCTTTAATGGGGTTTCACAATAATGGGTATGTGGCTATGATGCATGTATTGTTTTGTCGCTGCATAAATATTATCTTTTTAGTTGGAACAATGGTGATGTGACCAATTCCAGGGTGGAGATCATGACTCTTTGGGGCTTTCTTTTCTGTGTTTGTTGGCTATCTATCAAGACTTTGTATGTTTTTGGGGACTCTATAGTCACTATTGACTAGGTCAATCATAGGTCATTTTTCGAGCCTCCTCTTATATCTAATTGGGTGTTGAGGATCAGGACCTTGATCGAGATTTTCAAAGATCTCACCCTTTCCCATATATAAAGGGAGAAGAGAACTATTGCAGACACACAATAAAAGATAGGTTTATCATATCAAATGGGCAACATAAACTTCATTGCTTTCTATCATGACAGTTTCCTTTGCTATGGCAAGATCCATGTTTCATGAAATCCTCCTTATGTTGGAAATAGTTTTCATTTGACCTTATGGACATACTTATGTTTTCTATTTTGTATTTCGTTTTTAGATCTATATTCCATTTCTCTAGTCTCTGTAGTCTTTTTGGTACATGGGTTTTCATGGGACACTTCTCCATATGATGATGTTTCTGGAATATGGTTTCCACACGGGACTTTTCTCCATACTGTGAAGTTTTTGATAGGAATCGATAGAGAATTATTATTTTTATTTCATAATTTCGAACCATGTAAATTTTTTTTTAATACAAAATCCATTGATTTTTATATCCGAAAACAAAGAAATATGATGCGAACTTATTATTATGATATATAAAAGGTTTTTTCTTGCTTGAAAATATTATAGTTCGACCCCTTAAATGTACAAACAATAAAATCCAAAAATAATTATTAAATCAAAATTATCCTATACATTTAAGGCATAATCTAACCTATAGACAAAATAGAATTTTTCACTAGAATTAGGAAAAAAAATTTCAAGAATGAATGTGATTTTTTGTTGTTTAAAATGTATTTTTGAATGCATAAATAGACTCAACACCCTAAAAAACCAGGGGCACGTGAATTTTGTAGATTAAACAACTTAAACTCAAGTTTTTTAAAATATATTTTGATTAAAATTAACGAGAAAAATGTCCTAAAAAAAGATCATTTCATCTGTAATTTAGACCTACATTTAATATTAACCCGCCTACTTTTCCTTGTGAATTGAAATTTAAGATTAGCCCAATATTTTGAACCCTTGAGTCAAATTTGACATTTAATTTTAGGTTTGTGTTATTATATTAATTGGTATGTTTATTTTATAAGTAAGTTGTCCAAATTTTGATTTAAGTATAATAATTATTAGGTGGATATAGGGATTTAATCACAAATCAAAGATTGAGATTTATCTCAAATATAGTTATCCCCTTTTTTATTTTTTAATTAAATGATTAATTAAAAGATTTCATATGAACAAGTGTAAAATGAAATGAGTTATGGTTATTTGGGCATGTGGTACTCATAAACCATGGTATTGTAATAAAGTATATTTATAAATTAAAATCCCCATGATAAAGTGAGAATTAATCTCCATGATCAAGAACCATGTTAGATGTTTTATGAATGATGCTTATCATGGACTGGTGTTTACTAACTATTTATATTGTTGCACTAGTATCCCCGTAGTTAAAGTACCTCCATTATTGATCAAGAATTCAAATATCTAGACACTCTTGGGGTCAAACTCAGTGGTTGAGGTGGTAATTACATTGATCAGTTTTGTCTAGTAAGAATATTTGGTGGACATAAAGTCACTCATTAGTCACCATGAACCACTTAAAAATAAAAATAGAAACTATTTATATGGCTACACTAATATATTATGTATAAAAAAAAATATCCATAATTTTTAAAATATCACCTTTATTTACAAAACAAAAAACCGTAATTTATTAAAAAAATATTTCATTTAATTTTAAGAAAAAACAAAAAAAACCTAAAATAATTAAAGTGCATCTTTCACAAATAACTTCGCCATAAATTTTTTATACCTACCATCACTAACACCTAGGAGCCTAGAGTATACATGGTGGTGTTTTGTTAAGACACTTTGTGGTGTAAAGACTACTTATTAGAAATTTTATGGGGAGAAAACTAACCATGTTAAGGGCTTGTTTTGCTTAGGCTAGATGTGATACCGAAGTGATTTTGATGACTTAGATGGCCTTGGATTGTGCGTACTCAAACCACGTGTTAAGCTTGCAATCCATCTCAAAACTTAGGTAACCTAGCAAACAAAAAAACACTTACCATCACTAATGTAACAAATGTAGTATTTATACTAACTACGCCCTTATTTTCTTTGCTACTCAAACAAAAAAAATACCTACCATCAGTTCTATAACAAATGGAGTATTATAGTATTAATCATCTCAAAACTCACATAACCTAAAAAATATTAATTTATGTGAAAAATGTCATACTTATACTAACTACGCCCCAATATTTCTGTGTTAGAAAAATGATTTATAAATATTAATGTTTTATAAAAATATTCAAGGCAATCCACTGTATTTTAATAGTATGGTCAATAATAGTAATGATTTTTTTGGTAAAGGGTGTGTATTCGTGTGCATATACATTTCCATTTAAATATTAAGATGCGTTATTTTAATTTAAACAAATATATGTGAAAAAAATTAATGGTAATTTAATTGAAAATTAATATATATGTATATATGATATTTTTTAAAAATATTAAAAATATATTAAATTTTATTTATTTAATAAGAATGTAAAGAGATTTTGTTAAGTTATTATTATTTTTAAATATTAGGAAAATATATCATAATTTAATGGTTAAATTAATAGGGAGGACAATCATCAATGGCTACTATTCACAAATGCAGGTTGACTCATCAATGTTATTCAAGGAAAACAAAGTGATTTTTAATTACTAGTTGGTGGTCAGTAAAGGGGTAGGCAGGGTAGGCTTTCACTCTTGTCAGATGTCTCTCAGTATTGGGTTGTTAAATTGTTTCCTTACCTCCTAGAAAAACAAGCTCTTAGCCAAGGAAAAACAGTTTTAGTTTTAGGGCACATTCCAGACCCAAATTACTATTTATATGTGAAATAATTTTATTAATATTTATTTTTTCATTTATTTTACTTAAAAAATAATAAATAATAAATAGACAATTTATTCTATCCAATCTATATCTCACAACAAATTTTCAAGGCATTAAATCCATTTATATATTCAAAACGCATTTAAAATAACATAAAAATCTTGAAACACTAGAATCATTTATATATTCAAAATACATTTTAAATCACAAAAATTACAATCTCATTTAAAAACATATCTTCTAAATTCAATATAAGAAACACACCCAATACTACATATACATAACTAAATTCATTAAATTCATTTAAAATCATATCTTTAAAGCCAACAAGGGTTTGGTTCGACGGTGAAGTGTGTGTTGTTAAGACACTTGTGATGAAAAGGTCACCGGTTCCAATCCCCAAAAGGAAAAAAAAAATCCAACCATGATAAGGGTTGGTGTGCCCACTATGTTGAAAATTCGTAATCTTCGTTGATCCATTCGGGTGATCAGATATAAATCCCAGCGGATGTTGGGAATGGAAGATGTGATGCTGGACATACTCCTTGTAATTCATCCTAGTTGCGCCGAGAGGCGCATCTACAGCCCAATATGACCCCGATGTCAGGTATGTCACGTCCTCATACAAAATGTCGGCTTAAGTTTTAAATTAAAAAAAAAAAGCGCATTGTACTAGAACATATATCAATTTCTAATACAATTATGTATATATCAATTTCTAATACAATTATGTATTATTTATATAATTTGAATGGATATTAAATTATATACGTGAATTTGAATGGATCATAAATTTACCTTTAACAAAAAAAATTACCACATTGAATTTCCAAATTAAGTAAAATTTTAAACATATTTACTCTTTACTAAAGTAAATACCATTTCCTAAATCAAAGGAAAAGAGTTAATTCAACACAAACAATCAAAATCCAAAATCTTTTAATATTTCTTTTAATTAAATATTTGTAAAATGAATTTATACTTACTCCAGAGCTATGGTAAATAAATAAAAAAAAGATATAAACTAGATGCATGGTAAATAAATAAAAATTCTTTTTATATTTATTCCATAAACCTTTTTATATTTAAAAAAACTTTAAAAAGAGGTTTTATTTAGATGAAGCCTATGGGACGAATACCATGGGACAAATTAATATTGATACCATGGGCCAAATACCATGGGTAAATAAATAAATATAAAAGAGGTATAAAAAAATATGATAAATAAATAAATAAATATAAAATATATATAAAGAGGTATGATAAATAAATAAATATAAAAGAGGCATAAAGAGGTAAGGTAAATAAATAACAATATATCAAATAGGATTATAAATAAAAATGTAATTATATAACAAGCCTATGGGCCAAATACCATAGTAAAGAAAAGGGGTATGGTAAATAAATAAAAATATAAATAAACTAGAGGTATGTTAAGTAAATAAAACCTCTTTTCATATTTACTCCATAATCTGCTTTATATTTACAAACATTTATGTTCATTAGTTTACATAACTAAGAAGAAAGAGAGAGAGAGAGTTATAAGGGAGAGATGGAGAGAGAGTGTGTATGTTTTGGGGTGAGATAAAGAAACAAAGTAAGATGTATGGAAAGAAGGGGGAGAGAAGAAGTGAGAAGGAGAGAGGGAGGGATATAGTAATGTAGTTAGAGAGAGAGAGGGGTGGAAAGAGAGAGAGAAAGAAAGGGATGGGGGAAGAGAGAGGATTAGAGAGAGAGAGAGAGATATGGGGGAAGAGAGAGCATTGGAGGGAAAAGAGAGAGAGAGAGGTGGGAGAGAAAGGGAGAGAGAGGAAGGATGAGAGAGAGGAGGAGAGTGATGGGGGAAGAGAGATTATTAGAGAGAGAGAGAGAGAGAGAGAGAGAGATCAGGGAAGAGAAAGGGATTTAGGGGAGAGAGAGAGAGGAAGGACGAGAGAGAGGACTTGAGAGAGAGGAGAAGAGAGGGATCGATAAGAGAGATGGAGTTGGAGGGGGAGAGATGTAGGAAATAAGAAATATAGAGAGTGAGAAGTGGAGAGAGAGAAGGAGTGACAAGGGAGAGACAGAGAGAGAGCATGTATGTTTGGGGCTGAGATAAAGAGACAAATAAGGAGAGATGGAGATAAGGGGGGAGAAGGAGATATAGGGAGAGAGGGAGGGATATAGTAACATAGTTGGTGAGTGAAGAGAGAGAGAGAGAGGGAGAGAGAGATGGGAGAGAAAGGGAAAGAGAGGAAGGGAGAGAGAGGATGTGAGAGAGTGGAGAGAGGGACGGAAAGAGAGATGGAATTGGAGGGGGAGGAGGAGAGAGGTAAGAAGAAAGAAATAGAGAGAGAGAGAGAGAGAGAGAGAGAGAGAGAGAGAGTGATAAGGAAGATGGAGAGAGAGGGAGAGAGGGGGAAGATAGAGATATAGATGGAAGGTGAAAAGAGGGAAGAAGAGAGAGATGGGGAGAGGAAGGGATTGACAAAGAGATTGATATATGTGTGTGTTTAGGAGGGTGAGATAGAGAGACAAAAAATAAGAGATGGAGGGGGATATAGATATGGATGGAGGGTGGAGAAAGGGAAGAATATTTATCACACTAGATGGATTGATATAAGTGGAGATGGTGATTTATAATCCTATTTGATTATTTGCACTATATGCATCGATTTTAGTGTAGATATTTGTTTCTAATGATATTTGATTACTTGCATTGATTTCAGTGTATGTGGTGATTTCTAATACAATTTGATTGCTTGCACTGAATTTTTTTATTTCAATTTAGATGTCGATTTATAATTATATTTGATTACTTGCACTAGATGAATTGGTTTCAATGTAGATGATTTCTAATCCTATTTGATTGTTTGCACTAAATGCATTGATTTCAGTGTAGATGGCGATTTCTAATCCTATTTGATTTATTTGAGTAAATGCATTGATTTCGGTGTAGATGTTAGTTTCTAGAGAGAGAGAGAGAGAGAGAGAGTGATAAGGAAGATGGAGAGAGAGGGAGAGAGGAAAAAAGGAGGAAAGAGAGATATTAATGAGGGAGAGGGAGAGAAGGGGAAGATAGAGATATAGATGGAAGGTGAAGAGAGGGAAGAAGAGAGAGATGGGGAGAGGGGGTGATTGAAAAAGAGATTGATATATATGGTGTACGAGAGCGCGTGCGTTTAGGGGGGTGATATAGAGAGACAAAAAAGAATAGATGGAGGGAGATATATATATGGATTGAGGGTGGAGAGAGGGAGGAATATATCTCGCACTAGATGGATTGATATAAGTGGAGATGGTGATTTCTAATCCTATTTGATTATTTGCACTAGATGCATCGATTTTAGTGTAGATATTTATTTCTAATGATATTTGATTACTTGCACTAGATGCATTGATTTCAGTGTAGGTGATGATTTCTAATACAATTTGATTGCTTGCACTGAATGTGTTGATTTCAATTTAGATGTCGATTTATAATTATATTTGATTACTTGCACTAGATGACTTAAATTCAATGTAGATGATTTCTAATCCTATTTGATTGTTTGCACTAAATGCATTGATTTCAGTGTAGATGGCGATTTCTAATCCTATTTGATTTCTTTGAGTAAATGCATTGATTTCAGTGTAGATGTTGGTTCCTAGTGAGAGGGAGAGTGAGTGATAAGGAAGATGGAGAGAGAGAGAGAGAGAGGACAAAAGGAGGAAAGAGAGATATTGGGGGGGAGAGGGAGAGAAGGGGAAGAGAGGGAAGAAGAGAGAGATGGGGAGAGAGGGTGATCGATAAAGAGAATGATATGTATGGAGTGCGAGAGCGTGTGTGTTTAGGGGGGTGAGATAGAGACAAAAAGAAAGAGATGGATGGGGATATAGATATGGATGGAGGGTGGAGAGAGGGAAGAATATTTCTTGCACTAGATGGATTTATTTAAGTGGAGATGGTGATTTATAATCCTATTTGATTATTTGCACTAGATGCATCGATTTTAGTGTAGATATTTATTTCTAATGATATATGATTACTTGCACTAGATGCATTGATTTTAGTGTAGGTGTTGATTCCTAATACTATTTGATTGCTTGCACTGGATGTGTTGATTTCAATTTAGACGTCAATTTATAATTATATTTGATTGCTTGCACTAGATGCATTGATTTCAATATAGATTATTCCTAATACTATTTGATTGTTTGTGCTAAATGCATTGATTTCAGTGTAGATGGCGATTTCTAATCCTATTTGATTGCTTTGAGTAAATGCATTGATTTCAGTGTAGATGTTGGTTTCTAATCTTATTTGATTGATTGAATTAGGTGCATTGATTTCAATGTAGAAGTTATTTTCTAATCTTATTTGATTGCTTGCATTAAATGCATTGATTTCAATGTATATGTTGATTTATGATTTGATGTAATTGGATATATGACGGTACATTAATATTAAAGTGATTGTATTAACAATATGCATTGATTTTAGTGTAAGCACAAAAAGTTTTTAACAATGTAGATTGATTTTTGTGTTATAGTAATTTAAGCTATTAATATTGGAGAGCAAGAGAGACAAGGTATCATGTCTACTACAACAGATCGAGCTAAAGATTTAAATGGTTTACGATTTAAATTTTCTTTTTCATATAATCAATATGAAATAAGAATAGTAGAAGAAAATAGTTTGAGATTGATTGTAACATGAGTACGTTCTTATTGTTCACATTTTCTATCTTTCAACACTATTATTGTCACTTTGCATTTAAAAAAAATATTTCATCATTTTTCATCATTATAGTTATTAGCAATAATTATCATCTCAACGAATTGAGGTAACTAAGAAAATTTAAAATTAAAATGACCAAGTTAATCTCAGAAATATTTAGCGTATTTAAAATGATTATATTAATATTTGATATATTTACATATTACTGATAAAATTAATCATACCTTTGATAGATTTTCCTTGGCATCACACGACTGAAACCAGCCTAGATCCATCTTACATCTCAAAAATATACAAAAAATTTAATAATCTGAAAAATGTGACGTTGATGCCTCCGACTGGAACCAGCCTAGATCCATCTAACTCTGGATCTATCATGCGCCAAGAGGGATAAAATCTCTCGAGGTGCAAACCTTTCCTGAAGTTTTGCACTCAAAAAATAGGTTTGCACCTCGAGAGATTTGATCCCTCTCGGCGCATGATAGAGCCAGAGTTAGATGGATCTAGGCTGGTAGCTTTCTCAATAAATCCCCCGAGGATTACGTAGCCAAATTTGGAGTATTCCATGGCAGGCTCGGGATCAAAATTCAGAGCTAACCCTTTCATGAAGCTAATTGCTTCTAACGGAGTCGGCGGAGGTGGGAGCCTTAACGGCTGTGATATGCAAAGCGCTGTTGGGATGTCGGCCACGTCGATTCCTTCTAAAGATCGATTCCAGCCTCCAGTGTGTTGTACAAGATTTTGTACTTTGATATTTAGCAACCGATTGTGTAGAGTCCACCTTTTGGAGGATCGAGATTCTCCAAGAAAAGGAATGGCCTATCCTCCATACTCACTTTCTCCTCCTGCAACAAAAAATCTAGTCACCGATACCGAACAATATAATTTATAACACCTAATCTATATTTCCTGCAACAACAACACTACTCACCGATACCGAACAATATTATTTATAACATCTGATCTATAAATTTTGCAGAGGAAATTCTATTATTTTATTATTAGATTCAATTCCTTGAGTGAAAAACCTAAACAAGCATAAGAATGGCAGTGCCTGTAATGACTTTGGAGATGCTATTACATCTAAAAAAGTGATGTGTGGTGATGGGATCCCCATTGTCACGATTGGCCATACCAAAAGCTTTGAAATATTTGAGTTCGCCTCCTTTCGCCACAGCCAACTGAGTTCCTAGAAGTAAAACTAATTCAACCATTATCGAATTTGAAATTAAAATATATAGAATTTGGGCGGGCATTTTCAAAATTCAAATTACTATCGCATTAATGCTTGCAATGTATATACCCACCGTTTATTCACGACATGAAGAGCAGTGACTGCATTAATTACATTGAACGTAAATACACTACCTCCATTAATTACAATGAACCATGGAGCCATCGAAAGTTGGAGTGATGGAGCGCTACTGGAAAATGTATACATATCCATGACATGCGACATGTGATGGATGACCATAGCCAGCCACTAACCCAATCAGGGCGTAGTGGCTGGTTGTTAAGATTTTCCGAGAGACACCCTCACTAGTTGTTCTTGAATTAAAATATGCATCCTCCTTGGGGTAGTCACCCTCGTTGTCTCCATTATCAAACAAGTTATTTTCATCATTATTAAACAATGTCGTTTTCCAAATTTCATTAAGGAGTTGTCTAATGAGACAGAGGAATTGCCTGGACGGCCAAAATTGGCCGAAATCTGGGCCAAAAAAATTTAAGAAATCTTACAGTAACAGTGTTTGAATCATGATTTTGATAATGGAAATGGATTCAGCACCATCAAAAACCTCTAGGGCACCCAAAATATTAAATTTTGATAGTTATAACGTGGATTTACAAAAATCCCTACCAGATTTTCTTAAAATCTTACCGGAATTTCCATGATTTTGAGGGCGAAAAAACAGTCTAGTTAGACTATGGCTTTCATTAACACTTATAATTAATTGCTACATCTTTATCATTTGGACATTATTTACATAACCGTTTTATAAATTCCTTCCCTTCTGTTATCAAAGATCCATATTCATCCATTATGAACATCCATGAATGATTCTTAGCACCATCTATCATTCTTGAAAGAATTTCGGATAACCTTTTATCGGCTATTTCATGTTTTGCTTCATACAGAGAGTAGATACGTGCCTAAAATCTTATAGCCTCCTGATGAGATAAACTTAAACAACGCATATTTACTTGCAACATGTAAGGTCCCACCTTACCTACCATAATTATTATAGAGAAATATTATATTAAATCAAAATGCGATATTTTTTTTTTATTATTTTATTTATTTATTTATTATTTTATATTAAATCAAAATGCGATATTTTTTTTTTATTATTTTATTTATTTATTTATTTTTATATATAGAAGTTATTGGTGTCCTTTACACTACACCCTAAATTCTTCCAACTTATCTTCAAAGCTACAAAGTTCAAGGTTTATCAAGATCCAAAAATTACAACCATAATACTTGCTTCTCAAGACTAAAATCACCCTTAAAATATAAATGATTTAGTGGGATGAATAAATGTCAATCTTTATGAACCACAATTTACAATAAGCTAATTGTTAATTCTATTGTAATTAAATGTGTTCAAGAGTGACTAATAACATGCTTATGAATTATTTTCTTAAAAGGATAATTTAAATTATATAGAGTTGGCATCCCATAATTAGGAATTCATATGTGAGCTGATATTTCAACAAATTACTTACTGCAATTTTGAATTTTCAGCAAGACCCTTTAAGTCCATGAGTTATTATACTAGAAATACCTTGATTGCAAATCTTAAATTAGCTTAAGCCTTTTGTTTTATGGACAGTTTATAAATGTAATTAGATGCAGCCATTGAAAATTATGAAAACCAATTTACAAGTATGAAATGTATAGCCATTGAGGTATTTCATCAAACACTTACAACCATTATCTCTTTAAGGTGTTTTCACAATAATTAGCTAACATGAATCCAAAGTTACATGACTTCTTTTTTTGTAAGTTGTATCAATGATTGAACTTAAGATATTAATAGGCTATCAGCCATATTCATTGTTGAATCTACATCAATGAATATAATTATTTAAAAATTTCAAACATAGCTCACAATGTTTTAAGGTACAGCCATTGAAGACTTTTGACAAATAGTTGGCAGTCATAAAACAAGTTGCCATAAGGTTATTTAAATTTTTAAATTATTAACCAATTATACTTTTAAAAACAATTTCCAAGTGGTTAGCCTATATCAGATTCATCACTATAAATTATCAGGCAGTTCCAATATATAAAAAAAAACCAAACAGCAAAACAAAACAGGCGTTTCTACATGCAACAGCAAATCTGCAAAACAGAGCAGATTTGAGAATCGATGTCCGAAACCTTGATTTTTGGAATCAAACTTGGGGTGAAATGGCCTGTTGGTACGGATACCCCCTGAAGTGGAGCTGAATCGCAACAGGGAGGCCCAGAAATGTGATTCTTGAAAACAACAACTACCCAAGAATCCTAAAATCTCTTTTATGACTTCTGTCAAACACATGGTATGAAAAATTATCTAGAGCTGTAGAAAGAGGAGGGGAATAGAAATTAAGTCATTAAAACATTTTTATCCAATTCATAACAGCCTACTGGATTCATCCATTATGACTTTCTTTCAATCGACTCAACATTATACAAGAAAATACTTCAACAATCGTTACTAAATTTCCTCACATTTGGTGCAACACTTCATATACATGTAAGTTCCAGAAAACAACCCAAACAAGCAAAAGCTTATAAACTAAAAAAAAAAAATGCATAATATAATTTGACCCACATACCTGATAGTGAATTTCTACACTCGAAGAGGCTGGATGTATGCTCCAGCTCCAAGAAGAGTATGCTCCAATGCCAATACCCTTACCAAATCATCATGAACCACCCGGTTTTCCTCCCAACCATATCCAAGAAGAACTTCTCCCCTTGGAACCCCCGAGCTGCAAAAGCTCACAACCAGTATCACAATACAACAGTAGAGAGAGAGAGAGATGCAAGGCAACTCAGGAAGGTAGTTTTCACTTCCTCTAAATACCACTCATGTTCAACCTCAATAGACACTTAGTAGATTAGTAAGGAATCAAGATTTGCTTTGGAAGAAATTGGATACTCTCTATATCTCTCACAACCTTCCTCAAGTCTCTTCCACTCTTGGCATCCTCCTCCCCCAAGTGAGAATACATGAGACTCATATATAGGAGGAGAAAACCAATTCTTGTCATAAAGGAGGAGTAATATGCATGCATTGTATTCCATTTAGAGGAGTGTAACTTATGCCATTAAGGAGAGGTATGCATGCTTTATTTAAGGAGAGTGTAACATATGCATTGAAGAGAGTGTAAGAGGAATATTTTATGACATATCTTTAAAGAGTGTAAGAGGAATATTTTATGACATATCATTAATGAGTGTAAGAGGAATATTTTATGACATATCATTAATGAGTGTAAGAGGAATATGCCATTCCTAGATGAGTGCATAAAAGAGAGTGCAATGTAATATTTAAAATAGAGAGAGTTACTTAGAGCCATGATAGTCATGAAAGAGATAGATGTGAATTGATTGAATGGATAAAATTAATTTGTAATTCCTTTTAAATAAAATATCATAGTCTCATAAAAGATAATGATAATACCAATAATATTGAGGATTAATTCAATATTGAACTATTAGGATTGATTAAAGATAAGTTAAGTTAATTTCCTTCAACTGAGCTTGATTACTAATTTATGCAAGGAGATTTACTATTTTTGGAAAGTCATGCTTGAGATGCTAGACATGACTTTCTATTTTTAGAAAGTCATTCCAAAATTGCCACATTGAGATTTATCCATGAGTGGTATTTTTCTTTCGGAGAATAGGGATTCCGCACCCCTATTTCATGCATCTCCGTGCCTTAGTAGATTGAGGACTCCACGCCCTGATCTACTCCAAAGATCTAAGATTCCATAACTTGATCTTTTTAAATATTTAGGACTCCACGCCCTAAATATACAAGACTCCACGTCTTTATATTTCTTGGATTTAGGACTCCACGCCCTAAATATACAAGACTCCACGTCTTTATATTTCTTGGATTTAGGACTCCACGCCCTAATTTCCATGCTTTCTCATCTACTGTGCTTTGAAACTCCACGTTTCTCCTTATGATAATGATTGTGAGCTTTTACCCATTTGATGGTTCGTTGGTAAGGCCTTGTTTGAAGACCTACATACATCACAACCTCATAGATCAAATGAATCATATGAATTTAAAAATGAAATTAACTTAACCACATTTTACCATGAATGGTGCATGACTTCCACAGTCATTTATCCTTGAAGATGATATGGTCCCCTACCACACCCTGCTCATTACAATGTTAGACATATATATAATCATGCAAGTCATGTATCATCCATAAAACATAATTTAACCATTTTTTTTTTTTTTTTCCACATAACCATGAGCATCCATGGGTTTATGTGTCTCAATCCAGGTTCTCCATCCATGTCATACACCTGATACACAAGTCAGATGCAAAAATAGAGACATATGCATACCATCATATAAAACACACATAAGGGAAAATACAACTACATAAAACATTTTTCCCAAACCAAGGGTCAATCTTCCATACATAAACCATGGATATAAAACATTGTTACCCAATATAGTGATCACTATGACATACATAAAGATAAAGAGGAAATAAAATCATATATTTATAAAATGTTATTCCTCAATCTAGTGATCAGTATTCCATATATATATAACTCATCAGAAATAACCCTAAATAGGAGTGACAAAATATACTAGGAAAAAAAATAGGACACTACATACTCCCCCTCTTGGGCTAAACTTGGCCCGAAGTTTTTCCTACGGTCATAAGATACTTAGTTCTTTTAGATTCTCTTATCAATAAGTTGTTAACCTTATGTATTTGATATATATATATATATATATATATATATATATTTTCATGCCAATCCATAGTTTGGAAGCAACTCCATGAAAACTAAACATACCATTCTTAATCAAGTAGAAAATATATCCACGCCATATTAGAAATGTGTTGATATAGAATACCAAATATTTCTATATCAAAACCAGCCATACAATTTAAAAATACCATTGTATGTAATTGATATGATATCTACTTAACTTATCTATAATAATTTGATATTCTACATGTTCTTCTTTCTCATAGTCTATAGAATCCCACATGTGTCATCCTCTTGGTTCTGTAGGATGTTGAGCTTCCCAAGCTATAAATAGAACACACATTGGTTGTACACACAACAATGATGGTCCATACCATATCACAATCAAATTGGCATAAAATAATCCACATACAATTGTGAGTGAAATTATGCAACAAAACATGATGTTATATATAAAACACACTCTTACATCCTACTTGCTTTATGTCTTTTCAATCCAATTTTCCTCTTTTAATTCCATAAGACATCCTTGTAATCAAATATCTAGGATTTATATTTACCAAACGTTTACTCTTTAGGCAAAAATACAATATGAGGTTCAAGGCACCAAATATATATATATATATATATATATATATATATAAACAAAAAACCTAAGGTTAAATACATTCCTCATTGACCCACTTATGTATTATAGATCATACATTTAGTTTGCATAATATTCATTATTATTCACTTCTCTAACTTGAGAATCAATTATGAAATGAATCTATTAGAAAATCTTCATCTAAAAGCAGATTAATGATATCTTTTTGAAAATGACTTTTAATCAAGAACAAATCTCACAATTATGCAAATATGGTATCTATATTACTGAATCCACCTTGATAACTCTAAGTCAATTTGTTTTCCAACTATGAAATCGCTCATGATTTCTATTCAGTAATTAATCAATTCGTTTGCTTTCATGTTTTATCCCTTACTATTAATACGTATGCAACAACAAACCATGAAAACCATAAATTTCTCAAAATGTGATGAATCTTGTCAAATTTAAATAAAATTTAGACTATCACAAGGGAATTTCTAGCCTAAAGTTAAACCCTTTTGTTTTAAGGAGAATTACCACCCTCTCAAATTATTACAACATTCTGTAGGACTAATAAATACTCATACAACTATACATTTCAACACAAAATTTCTAAATCAAACAATCTCCCCCATTCCACATACAATACAATCATCATCCAATAATCCGAATCAATCAAAATGTGATCTCACTCTCCTTCAATTTCCCCCTCAAAAATATCACAAGCACATATTCTTTTAAAACAAGAACTCAACTAAGCTCTTCATTAATCACATGCTTTTTTTTTTTTTTTCAAATAAAACAAGTTCTCACCACATAAAATATTTACCTTCTAAACATGTTATTCTCTTCAAAATTTATAAATAATTTGAATTTTGATGCGATCGCCTAACTAACAATAGTTTAGAGAAATACATGAGTTCAATCCTCATAATTTCTCTAATTAATTTGGTTAAATAGAATGCAACCAATATTCAACTTATAAGATCATTAAAGAGACTACTATGGCTTTCCTAGACCTAATTTGTCTTAAGCCAATAGAAAATTTATTTCATCAACTTATCACAATAATCTCTTTTTTTCTACATTTCAATAATTTGAAAGACATTTTAGTTCTACCTAAATTCAATATATACAAAAGGATTACAATACTAGAGGATAGATATCTAGTTCACACTTCCATATATCAAGTCAATTATTCCAAACATTCTAAACCACCTAATGGTGTTTAGTATACCAATCTTAGTACCTTCATCTGTAATAATAAAAATAATGGATTTAAAGCTCAAGCAAATTTGTGTTACAAATCTCTATCCATAATTACACATAATCATTCCTTAATCATGAATATCAGATTCCATCAAAATATTCTAACTAGAAGAATTACTTAGCTCATAGATATATTTTACTTTGGATTCCACACCCATACCTTACCTCATTACTTATCTCATAGATATATATTAGTACGGATTCCACACCCATACATTTTCTCATAGATATATACTAGTATGGATTCCACACCCATACATTTTCTCATAGATATATGCTAGTATGGTTTCCACACCCATACATTAGATCATAGATATATGTTACTATGGATTCCACACCCATACATTTTCTCAAAGATATATGCTAGTATGGATTCCACACCCATACATTAGCTTAAGGAAAACATAACATTCAAGTGTTCCTTAAAATGGCTTCCATAGCCCTTCATGCACCAATCATTTAAGCCTCTTGTTTATTAGGAAGGTTATACCTCAACCTAGTAATTGAGTAATTTAAAGTTATTTGATGCCTAATGTCAACCCAAAATACACAAAATCATGTCAAAGAAATCAGAGAAATTTCATTCTTACTCATTAAGAATGTATTCCCAAATCATATTTTAACACATCTAATTAATACACATTCATTACTCTTGAATCTACATTCACAGTTAAAAGTGACATCCTTCAAGGTAGATTTTAGTTAAGTTTTTTTTAGTGTAGGTATGAAAAGATTCAAGATTATCATGATGAACTCAATCATCAAGTTAATGGAATCTCAACCTTACACTTGTTACTCATTGCCAAAACATACACACCAAGGTCATCATACTATAGTCCAAATTAAGCCAATATTCTTCTTGGTAGATATGATTTCATCTAGTAAAGATGGCTACTAAGCCCATATCACATTGAAAATGATGCATTAAAAATATATGAAACCATGCATGCACTCCACCTATCTCACTCATTGATTGAAAATCAATTCATTCACATACTTGGGTTTAACCCAAACTTTCTCAAGCACATCCTTTCCCAACATGTATTTAAGCATTTTAACATATTGTTGATAATATGTCTTAACAAAAATATAAAGGAATATCAGAAATATATATATATATATATATATATATATATATATTTCATGAGTTTCTAAATGACATAATGATAATAATATCCTCTATGCAACCAATATGCTTCCAAGTCAAGATATACAAGAACTCAACTCGCATGCAAAATCAACATTCATACATCATCAAACTACAAATAAGCATGTTGGCCCATTAGGCCTAGTGTTGTAACTTGGGCTCTGATACCATATGTAAGGTCCCACCTTACCTACCATAATTATTATAGAGAAATATTAAATCAAAATGCGATATTTTTTTATTTATTTATTTATTATTTATTTATTTATTTATATATATATATAAGTTATTGGTGTCCTTTACACTACACCCTAACTTCTTCCAACTTATCTTCAAAGCTACAAAGTTCAAGGTTTATCAAGATCCAAAAAATACAACCATAATACTTGCTTCTCAAGACTAAAATCACCCTTAAAATATAAATGATTTAGTGGGATGAATAAATGTCAATCTTTATGAACCACAATTTACAATAAGCTAATTGTTAATTCTATTTTAATTAAATGTGTTCAAGAGTGACTAATAACATGCTTATGAATTATTTTCTTAAAAGGATAATTTAAATTATATAGAGTTGGCATCCCATAATTAGGAATTCATATGTGAGCTGATATTTCAACAAATTACTTACTGCAATTTTGAATTTTCAGCAAGACCCTTTAACTCAATGAGTTATTGTACTAGAAATACCTTGATTGCAAATCTTAAATTAGCTTAAGCCTTTTATGGACGGTTTATAAACGTAATTAGATGCAGCCATTGAACATTATGAAAACTAATTTACAAGTATGAAATGTACAGCCATTGAGGCATTTTGTCAAACACTTACAACCATTATCTCTTTAAGGTGTTTTCACAATAATTAGCTAACATGAATCCAAAGTTAGATGACTTCTTTTTTTTGTAAGTTGTATCAATGATTGAAATTAAGATATTAATAGGCTATCAGCCCTATTCATTGTTGAATCTACATCAATGAATATAAATATTTAAAAATTTCAAACATAGCTCACAATGTTTTAAGGTACAGCCATTGAAGACTTTTGACAAATAGTTGGCAGTCATAAAACAAGTTTCCATAAGGTTATTTGAATTTTTAAATTATTAACCAATTTTACTTTTAAAAGCAATTTCCAAGTGGTTAGCCTATATCAGATTCATCACTACAAATTATCAGGCAAAAACCAAACAGCAAAACAAAACAGGCGTTTCTACATGCAACAGCAAATCTGCAAAACAGAGCAGATTTGAGAATCGATGTCTGAAACCTTGATTTTTGGAATCAAACTTGGGGTGAAATGGCCTATTGGTACGGATACCCCCTGAAGTGGAGCTGAATCGCAACAGGGGGGCCCAGAAATGCGATTCTTGAAAACAACAACTACCCAAGAATCCTAAAATCTCTTTTATGACTTCTGTCAAACACATGGTATGAAAAATTATCTAGAGCTATAGAAAGAGAAGGAGAATAGAATTTAAGTCATTAAAACATTTTTATCCAATTCATAACAGCCTACTGGATTCATCCATTATGACTTTCTTTCAATCGACTCAACATTATACAAGAAAATACTTCAACAATCGTTACTAAATTTCCTCACATTTGGTGCAACACTTCATATACATGTAAGTTTCAGAAAACAACCCAAACAAGCAAAAGCTTATAAACTAAAAAAAATGCATAATATAATTTGACCCACATACCTGATAGTGAATTTGTACACTCGAAGAGGCTGGATGTATGCTCCAGCTCCAAGAAGAGTATGCTCCAATGCCAATACCCTTACCAAATCATCATGAACCACCCGATTTTCCTCCCAAACATATCCAAGAAGAACTTCTCCCCTTGGAACCCCCGAGCTGCAAAAGCTCACAACCGGTATCACAATACAACAGTAGAGAGAGAGAGATGCAAGGCAACTCAGGAAGGTAGTTTTCACTTCCTCTAAATACCACTCATGTTCAACCTCAATAGACACTTAGTAGAGTAGTAAGGAATCAAGATTTGCTTTGGAAGAAATTGGATACTCTCCATATCTCTCACAACCTTCCTCAAGTCTCTTCCACTCTTGGCATCCTCCTCCCCCCAAGTGAGAATACATGAGACTCATATATAGGAGGAGAAACCAATTCTTGTCATAAAGGAGGAGTAATATGCATGCATTGTATTCCATTTAGAGGAGTGTAACATGCCATTAAGGAGAGGTATGCATGCCTTATTTAAGGAGAGTGTAACATATGCATTAAAGATAGTGTAAGAGGAATATTTTATGACATATCTTTAATGAGTGTAAGAGGAATATGCCATTCCTTGATGAGTGCATAAAAGAGAGTGCAATGTAATATTTAGAATAGAGAGAGTTACATAGAGCCATGAGAGTCATGAAAGAGATAGGTGTGAATTGATTGAATGGATAAAGCTAATTTGTAATTCCCTTTTAATAAAATATCATAGTCTCATAAAAGATAATGATAATACTAATAATATTGAGGATTAAGTCAATATTGAACTATTAGGAATGATTAAAGATAATTTAAGTGATTTTCATTCAAGTATACTTGTTTACCCATTGATTGGAGGTGATTTACTATTTTTGGAAAGTCATACTTGAAATCGTAGACATGACTTTCTATTTTTAGAAAGTCACTCCAAAATTGTTAGAAATGAGATTTATTAAGGAAATTCATATGTGAGCTACCCATGAGTGGTATTTTTCTTCTAGATAATAGGGATTCTGCACCCCTATTGTATGCATCTTTGTGCCTTAGTAGATTGAGGACTTCGCACCCTGATCTACTCTAAAGATCCAAGATTCCACACCTTGATCTTTTTAAATATTTAGGACTCCACGCCCCAAACATTTCATTATAGATTCAAGACTCCGCGTCTTTATATTTCATGGATTTAGGACTCCGCGTCCTAATCCTTTTATCATATATCCAAGACTCCACGTCTTTATATTTCATGGATTTAGGACTCCGCGCCCTAATTTCCATGGCTTCTCATCTACTGTGCTTTGAAACTCCACGTTTCTCCTTATGATACTGATTGTGAGCTTTTACCCATTTGATGGTTCGTTGGTAAGGCCTTGTTTGAAGACATACATACATCACAATCTCATAGATCAAATGAATCATATGAATTTCATAATGAAATTAACTTAACCACGTTTTACCATGAATGGTGCATGATCATAAATGGTTTAGTCCTTTGAAGATGATGAGGTCCCCTTGGCCCACATCCCGCTTCATTACAATGTTATTCATATATATAATCATGCAAGTCATGTATCATCCATAAAACATAATTTAACCATTTTTTTATTTTTTTTTTTTCCACATAACCATGAGCATCCATGGGTTTATGTGTCTCAACTGTGTTCTTCCATCCATGCTAGTATCCGATACACAAGTCGATGCAAAAAGAGAGACATATGCATACCATCATATAAAACACACATAAGGGAAAATACAACTACATAAAACATTTTTTCCCAAACCAAGGGTCAATCTTCCATACATAAACCATGGATATAAAACATTGTTACCCAATATAGTGATCACTATGACATACATAAAGATAAAGAGGAAATACAATCATATATTTATAAAATGTTATTCCTCAATCTGGTGATCAGTATTCCATATATATAACTCATCAGAAATAACCCTAAATAGGAGTGACAAAATATACTAGGAAAGACGGAGAATTTATCAATAAAGTTTCTAAGTGATTTATCTTTTAGTTGTTCAATTCAGTTTCATTTCTCCAATTCTATTTATTTCCCACAACAATACTATTAATGCTTTTATCATTTCAAATCAATTATGTTGACATAGACTTAGATGCCACTGTCATTTCAATTCACTGTGCTATAATGTAATCTCTCGAGTTGAAATTGAAAACACGCTTATATGGGCTAGAGCTACCAAAATGTTCAGAAAAGCATGCTGCCAAAATGTTCAGAAATGAAAAGCACACTAGCCAAAAAAATGTTCATAATAGACTGATCAACTAGAATAAAGAATGATATTATTTCTAAGGGATTGTCTCAATTTAAAACACACTTATATTGGCTAGAGCTACCAAAATGTTCAGAAATGAAAAGCACACTAACCACAAAAATGTTCATAATAGACTGATCAACTAGAATAAAGAATGATACTATTTCTAAGGGATTGTCTCAATTTCAGACAAATTGCATTGATTTGATTCAACTTTCACAGAATAAAAATGCTTACACTACTCATTAACACAAATCACAAACCTATGATTAGAGCTGCCTTGGAGTAATCAAGAGGGTTGTCCCTGTGGCAAAAGCCTCATTAAAAGTTTTTGCAGAGCCTATTACCTTACGGAGTAACAGAGGAAAGTACAAAGGCAGGTTGAACTGGGCCTTAAGCAAGAGGGTTGTCCCTTTGGGGAAAGTCTCATTAGAAGGAAAGTACCAAGAGAGTTGTCCCTGCTGCCACGGATTTTGGAGGACCAACCATGGAACCTCTCTTGAAAACTTCTCAGATACATCCAATTTTGTGCTTTTCTGCATTATTGGAACTGTTATAATTTCAAAATTAAATCTCTCTTTCTCCACATCATACATCTCCACTAAAGACTGCAGAGGAATATCACGACAGATGTTGGCAGGCCTGATATCTAATAAAATCGTTTTCCCTTGCAATTCGTCGACTTCGACCTACACTTTTCGTATAAAAAAAAACAAAATAATCAATATTCAATAAAGGGAATTGAAATTTTGATGGTAAAATACTTGAAGGAAGAATTATCAACAAAATATAGATTGAACTTTAATACCTTCGTTGCTGCACCCTTCTTGAGAAAGGAAAGAGAAATTTCCTCTTCTCCCCCTGCTAAGATCTCTCTTAACAAAGCTATAGGACTCCCTAAAGGTCTTTCCGCCAGTTGCTTCAATTTAAGGTATCTTCCGCATTTCGTCACCACAAAGTCCTCCACCTCCTGAGAAGGCCACCTTCCTAAAGATTTCCAACGAGAAAGGTATTTATCACCATTTTCCCCACTCACAATCTCCGCGCTCATATGGAAACTTGTGGTAACTTGCCTGTCAAAGTCCATCGGGAAATCAACAACTAATGCGAGCAGTTTTTGAAACAATGCTTTAGCGTCCCTGTTAGCAGGAGCATGACCGAGAATGCTATTCGCCACTTTCTTAGGAAACTGATCCCAATGGTTGCCAAAATAAACCATTTCGAATTTTATTTTAATATCATCTATATTCTCCTCAAGTAAAAGCAAAGGAAAATCAGGAGGAAATTCCTCTTCGCCATCAAACATAACAAGCAGCAGCGTGTTCAGAGGATGACCAGATATATTCAGTGGCTTTCCTTCTCCATTAGTGAGCACTGGGCGTTAAACCAAGAGGGTTGTCCCTGTGGCAAAAGCCTCATTAAAGGATATTGCAAAGCCTATTAACTTACGGAGTAACAGAGAAAAATATAAAGAAAGGTTGAACTGGGCCTCAGTTCAACATGAAGATGCTTTGCCAAATTAAGTAACGATACTCTGTAATTTCTATGGGCTGCCTCCATTTTTTTTTTTTGGGGACTAGTGAAGAATGAGTTCTGAAAACTATAAGTGTGACCAGGTAAATATAATTAGACATATAACAAATAGCAAAGGAATGGCCATTTTTCAGAGCAGCTATTATAACAAAACTTATGATGACTGGTTCACCTCACTCCGGGAGAGTCTACCTGGGAGCCTTGTCTTGGAGTAAGCAAAGGCTCTGACCCTCTTGCAAATATTTATTTCCATGACAATGGGAAGTGGGGTTGTCCGAGACAATATCTTTCAAATAGAATGCAATTATTTATTTCCATGGAAATGGGAAGTGGGGTTGTAGGAGACAATATCTTTAAAATAGAATCCTAACAGAGTGGGAAAACTAAGGAAACCCAATAAACCCCAATTTTCTTAATATGTATTTTATAGATTTAAATTTTATGTCTTTGTTTAAAAGCAAAAACAAAACAAAAAACTCTTAATTATCCCAAAATAAGCCCAAACCATTATCCCCAGCTCATAAATACAGTCTTAGAAATCTCCTAACCATTATCCCCAACCCGTAAATATAATCTTAGAAATCTGAGGGCAATCTCACTGATCATTTAACCATAACAGTGACACATGTGCATTTAAACCCTAAATAGTTTCATTTATAAATAAATTATTGATGAGAGAATCTCACTTTCAATAACAAAACCCATAGCATGCATTCTCCATTTATGGATTGAACTTGTAATTCTGCCTCTGTATTCTGAACAAAAAGCCCAAACAGAAATTATTAGAATTAGGAAAATATATGTGCATAATAAAACAGTCCATTACAAAACCATCTCAAATACAAAACAAAAATAAAAAGTTGCATACCTCCTTGTCCCTGTCTTATCCCATCTCATCTTCTCTTATGTGAAGCATCAATCGCCTTCCTAACCCCAACCAACCAGAGCCAACCTCCTCTCCTCTAGACCCACACACCCAGACAGAAAAAACGAAAAATAAAAACCAAAACCAAATCCAACCCCAAACAAAAAAATCAAAAATAAAAGAAAAACCAAAAACCCATACAGAAACTTGAAACAATAATCATTCAATCAGCCATGGCCATGGTTGAAAAACAACAGAAATAGAAAACCAGTGAAAACATTTGACAAATCCCAATTTCTCTTAGCCTCTACTTTCTTCTTCCAAGCTAAAATGCCTCACCCTATCCAATCTTCTGCTTGGCCAACTCGCAAATTCCAGTTAATGGGAAAACAATGGAGGAGTCTTTCGATCAACGAATCGGGCGCTGATATGACAGCTCCCGATCTGCCCCTCCCGCGACCCCTCTCTTCTCTGGCCCTATGGTGGACCCCGCCTCTCCAACTTCCGATGACAGCGAACGGCGAACGGCGAACGACGAACGATGGTGGCTCTGAGCGCCTCCTCCACCACCCCTCCCCTGGCGCCGCTCCTCCCTGCAACCGTCACCCCCACGACTCCAGCCACCTACCTCCATCAATGCTCCACAAATTTGAAAGAAGAATTCTGCGGGAGAGAATTTTCATTTTCAATTTCGCGCGTTTCAATCGCTCGTCGGTCGCGCCTCAATTTCCACGGAGGAGCATCAACGAGACAGACTCTTTGCTTGCTACCAGACAGACTCTTTGCTCTGCTTCTTCTTGCTCGGTAGTCTTTCTCGTTGGAAATTTTAAGTGAGTGAGGGTTGTGGGTGCAGTTTATTTGGCTGCAACTGGATTTCCGGAATCTGTAATTATTTCTTCAACTATACATTTCTATTGACTGAATTTTCTCAACAAAACATCCATATTGGTTGAATGTAGGTGGTAACTGGAGCCGTGTTATAAGCGGTAGGAGCAGCAGAATTGCAAACGTCCGGGCGAGGGATTTTACAACGGAATAGGAAGCCCTAGTTAAGAAATCATGGAATGCCATGAAATCAAATGCTGCCGAACAAGGGTTTAAGTTCTTTCTAAGGCAATTTTGTATTAGCAATTGCGGCAATCTGTGTGTTCCCTTCAACAAATCTTCTTCCATAAAACTATAACAGGTCATTGAGTTATGCAAATCCTTTATTTGGTTACAGAGTGTTTGATATTGCACCTTCATCCAAACGGCTATTCTCGTTTTTACATGATACTGAAGTCCCAATCGAAAAGAATGCAAAGCTTAAGGGGCATGCTCTTACAGTTTTCAAAATGGTAAGATGTATTCCAGTTTTCAAAATAGTAAGTTTATTAAGATTATTGCTTATGATGAAAAAAAAAACAGAGACCCTCTTCCATACCGGATTACAATATGTAACAGAACTGAGGCAAAAAATATCGAAGCTATATGCATTCTAGAAGAGGGCAGACTGGCATTATAACAAAATAGACAGGGGTATTGAAGGATGTTTGTTGCCTCTAATTCTATAACACAGTGTATTATCGTATTGGAATGGATCTATAATTTGCATATGTTTCTTTACTATTCTATCTATGCAATATATACATATTACAAAAAAATCACAATCCCAAGGCAGACGAGGATCTATTGCACATACACAACAGTAAAGAAACAAAACCACAGACAAAAAAATCAGCAGGGCTTCTTAGATGCAGTGACAAAGTCTGTCTCTGCATCTAAGAAGCACTGCAGCAAGAATAAATATCCGGTTCAACAGTGCTTCAGAGTTTGTCACTGCATCTAAGGAGCATTGCTGAAAGGATGTTAAT